>JAWJVD010000195.1:195000-240000 GCA_038048745.1 Coluber constrictor foxii
CTCACACTTACCGTACAACTAGTCTTGCTGGCAGAACAGGCAGACAGACAGAAAGGGAGAGTGGGAGAGACAGAGAGACAGAGAGAGGCATAGACGCCTAGCCAGCATCCCAGCATCCGAGCTGCAGCGGTGGAAGTGCGGGGCTGCAGCGGGGGCCGCTGCCATGGCTTGCGGCTCCCGCCTCGGCCGCCGCTAGAGCGAGAGCCCGAGGGGGACCGGCCTCTCTCTCTCTCTCCCCCCTTCCTTCCTTCCTTCCTTCCTTCCTTCCTTCCTTCCTTCCTTCCTTCCTTCCTTCCTTCCTTCCTTCCTTCCTTCCTTCCTTCCCCCTATCCCTGTTCCTCTCCTCCTCTCCCCCCATCCCTCCCTCTCTCCCTCCTTTCCAGCCAGGCTCCCCCCCTCCCCACCGAGCCCTTCTCTTGCCTCCTCCTCTCTTCCTCCTCCTCCTCCTCCTCCTCCTCCTCCTTCCCTCTTTCCTCCCCCCCTCCCCTTCCCCGCCGAAGGGAACTCCAAGGACACCCCGAGGCCGGGAGGGAAAGCGAGCCGGCGCTCCTGTCGTCCGTCGCCCACCCTCCCCGTCCTCCTTTCCCCCCAGCCCCACGGCGATGTCCAAGGGGGGCTTGAAGAAGAAAAGCCACTGGACTAACCGCGTCCACGAATGCGCCGTGGCGAGGAACGCCGAGGGTCAGCTGGGCTTCGAGCTCAAAGGGGGAGCCGAGAACGGGCAGTTCCCCTACCTGGGGGAGGTGAAAGCCGGCAAGGTGGTGTACGAGAGCGGCGGGAAGTTGGTGCCCGAGGAGCTGCTGCTGGAGGTGAACGAGACCCCCGTGGCTGGGCTCACCATCCGGGATGTCTTGGCCGTCATCAAGCATTGCAAAGACCCCATCCGGCTGAAGTGTGTCAAGCAAGGTAAGGCCCGGCCCGGGAAGGGGAGGGGGGGCAGAGAGGCAGGATGGGGAGGGGGGGTCCCCGGGGGTCTTGTGTATGTGTGTGTGTGTGGTGGTGGGGTCTCTTAGCCTCAGGAGAGCAACTTTGAGACTTTCCCGGACACCGGACGGTGCGTTCTGCGTTAGGAGCATCAGCTGAGCCGGGCCAGGGGAACATCCAGCGGCCCAGCAATGGATGGAAACAGCTGGGGGGGTGTCTCTGGGTCTGGCGGGACGGTGGTCATGTGGGTGGGGGGAGAAGAGAAGGTTGAACCGGGTGGGGGGGAGAGGAAGGGAGCTCCTCTCCTCCTTTCCCCTCCACCCACCCTCTCTTGTCCCTACTATGGGCGCTTGGCCTCTGAGCGCGTGCAGAGCGCTCTGCTTTGCTGCGTATTTTTTCCCCCGTGGGTTTTTTTTTTTGAGGGGAGGGGGTTTGCCAGCGGACCGGTTCTGGAGGGGGGGGGGTTTAAAAAAAAAAAACCTCCGCTGAACTTTTTTTGTTTTTGTGGGGTGTGCGCCGGCCGGAGAGGTATCCCCTTTGGAGGATTTCCCGCAAGGGAATGCCAAGTTAGAAAGTGGGGGGGGGGGGGGGGGAAATCTGTGTAGGATTGCTCTGCGCGGCGGCTTGACTCGGGCACCGAGGCTGACTTGGGCTGCGTCTGAACGGGAAGGGATTCCTTGCAAAGGAACTTGGCTTTTGCTTCTAACGCCGGAGGAGGGGGGGGGCTGACAAACTCCCCCCCCCAAAAAAGGAGAGGGGGTCACCAAGTTGGAATATGCTTCATTTTTTAAAAAAAAGTGGGGGGGCTTGAAAACCAACGACCTAGAGGTAGGAATTTGGAACTTGGCAACGAAAACGCAACCACCTGGGTTAAAAACCCACCCATTGGTTACTAGTAGTTTGCAAGGATGGTGGTGATTAACTCCTAAGGTAGCTCTCGGTTGGTGGGAGGGGGGGGTAGAGGCGGAGCTTCATTGAATGGGCTTCTCTCCCCCCCCTCCCCTCTCCGGATTTGCGTCGTATGCGGGACAGGCTTCCCCAAGAGAAGCTGCATTGCACAATCTTGCAGCCGGTTGCAATGCTGCGTGTTTTTTGACTCGATCCCTCTGGTTTTTGAGATCTCTCCAAACAAGGCCAAAAAAACATCAAAAAAACCCAAAAAGGATGTTAAAATCCGCGGGACCGCTATGAGCCAGCAAAAGTCTTAACATATTCCCTACAAGTGTCTTTCTGCTGCCCTCTGGTGGCTGCCTGGATAATGCAATCGAGCTTGGTTGGTAGCGTCCAAGTGATTTTCACTTTCCTTGTTGACTTTAGAGGTTAAGGCAACGTTTGAACTGGGAAATTCTGGCAGTAAAGGATTTCTTTTCGTTGTTTCTTTCGGTCCAAAATGTAGAGATTACATATGGTCATGAAGCATTTCAACTGGCAATTTCGGTATGGAAAAACGTTGGCGATTGAACCCAAGAATATTGAAGGGGTCTTCCATCCTCGAGCTGCCGTCAAAGGCCATAATAAGTCTTGACGTCCAAATGACTCTGGGTTTTAGGGAGCTGCATGGCCAAGCTGCAGTTTTTGAAATGTGAAAGTGCTTTGTCATAAAAACTACATCCCCATTGGTGAATTGTTACCTTTTTGTGTTGATTTTAGATTGGTAAAGAATCTGTATTTGCCATTCTTGAATAAATCAAAGGCATCCTAGGAGGATTAAGCGAGAAGGACAATAGATCTTTGGTAACAAAGCAGAAGCTGTGAAACATGTAATTTGAAAAGCAACCTCAGAGCTTCGAGTCCTAAACCAAGAAAAGAAGAGTTTATTCATTCAGAATATTTATATTTAAATAAAGGCAGACGTTGATAATATATAGATGAAAGCGGTGTTGGCCTGGTGTGAAGACACTCGCCTCCCACTCAGAAGGTTGAGAGTTCAATCCTAGGATGAGTAGATATTTTTCTCCTAGGCCGCAAAGAGAAAATAGCTGCTGTGAACCCCATGTAGGCATCAGAAGGGGCATCCGGCCAGTAAATGCTCAGCTCCATCTAGTCACTCTGAATCTACCCCAAATTAAGGGATTATGGAGTCATAAACGGGGACTTTATTGATAACATGTAAAATCTGTCAATTGCTGAATGAGGGAGAGCCTCAGTAAAGAAATTAGTTTCTTGTTTTAAAAAAAACAATTTTTATTGAGTATTTTACATTTTTAAAACCAAACACACAATAAAAAAAACAAGAGAAAAAAAACAAAAACACATATGCTTACACCAAGCATTAAAATACAATACTAACAACAGATATATACAATTTTATAACCTTCTGCCTCGACTTTTGTCTTTACTTTAGTTAATAGTAAAGAAATTATAATTTCATGTTGTTGCTATGAATTCTCTTAAAATCATACCTAGCATAGTTCAAGAAAATTCTTAAGGTAGGAAGCAATGTAAAAGTGAATATTCTCATCTTCACATTTATTATTTGCGTGGAATAGATGAAACAAAAGATAACAATGGAAAGATGCTATCCATGAAATTATATGGGAAGTATTATTTATTTATTTGTTTGTTTGTTTGTTAGTTAGTTAGTTAGTTAGATTTATATGCTGCCCTTCTCCGGAGACTCAGGGCGGCTTACAATCTGTTAAGTATTAGATTTGGGGGGGGGGGAATTTTCTGAACGTTTCTATATTTTTTTTACACTGAACATTATGAAAGTTTCAGGTGGGCCACAGTGATATATAAAGAAACTTTTGAGTGAACAACTAACAACCAAGTTGACTTCTCTTTGATTGATTTCACAAACACAGTCAGTGAGAAAATAACGGCTTCCTTTGTTAGTCAACTCAATTAAAGGTATGACTAAGATTCATGGATTCATTGGTTGGTTGGTTGGTTGATTTTGTGCCATCAGAGCTTATTTCGGCTTCATTCTTCCCCGTATAAAATAACAGGCTTTGGTAGGTAGGACATTTTCACCATGCAAATTCTAGGCTCTCATCTTTCTCTGCACAAAGGAAATTTCCGAAATCTTCGGTAAACCACAAACACAGGTTATCTTCAACTTACAACAATTCGTTTGTCTAGTGAAGAGAAGGACCAGGGGAGACATGATAGCAGTGTGTCCAATATCTCAGGGGCCGCCCCAAAGAAGAGGGAGTCAAGCTATTCTCCAAAGCACCTGAAGGCAGGACAAGAAGCAATGAGTGGAAACGAATCAAGGAGAGAAGCAACTTAGAACTAAGGAGAAATTTCCCTGACAGTTAGAACAATTAATCAGTGGAACAACTTGCCTCCAGAAGTTGTGAATGCTCCAACACTGGGAGTTGTTAAGAAGATGTTGGATAACCATTTGTCTCAAATGGTATAGGGTTTCCTGCCTAAACAGGGGGTTGGACTAGAAGACCTCCGAGGTCCCTTCCCACTCTGTTATTCTATTCTATTCTTTCTTCTCTGACAGTGAGAACAATTAATCATTGGAATGGCTTGCCTCCCAATATGGTGAATGGTCCATTGCTGGAGGTTTTCCAAACAAACCTGGACAGCCATTTCCCTGGAATTGGTAGAGGGTCTCTCACTTGGGCAGAGGATTGGATTAGAAGACCTTCAAGGCAGGGGTGAAATGCTCCTGGTTCGGACCGGATCGCCCGATCCGGTAGTGATGGCGTCGGGTGGTTCGGAGAACTGGTAGCAAAAATCCCTGCACCCTCTCCCACCATGCCCAGCTGAGCCACAGGATCATCAGAGGCTTTTTTTTTTACTTTTCAAAGCATTTTTTCCACAACTTCTTCCGACGAAAAAATGCTTTAAAATTTTTTTTAAAAAAAAAAGCCTCTGAGGATCACGCGACTCAGCTGGGATCGTCAGAGGCTTTTCAAAGCATTTTTTTTCTGCAGCCTCTGCGGCCGAAGAGGGGGTAAAAAAAATGCTTTGAAACGTCTCTGACGATCCCAGCTGAGTTGCCGGATCGGCAGAGAGGCTTTTCAAAGCCTTTAGAAAAAAATGCTTTGAAAAGTTAAAAAAAAAATTGGCCACACCCACCCAGTAACATTACCCCCCCCCCGCCACGAACTGGTAGTAACAAATTTTACATTTCACATTTTACATTTTTTCACAATTTTACATTTCACCCTTGCTTCAAGCTCCTTTCTAGCTCTGTTGTTCGAGCTAAATGTGATGCAGCCATCCTCCGCAGCTACGTGATCAAAATTCAAGCGTGCAGTTATGAGGGTTGCTGCGTCCAAAAGTTATCAGATCCTCATCGGTAAAATTCCCAGCTGACAAGCAAAGTGAATGGGAGAATTCGCTTAAGGGCTGTGATTCACTTAACAATGTCGGCCATTTGCTTCACCTCTGTGGCTCAAGCCTCACTTAAACCACCCTCGCTTAGCAAGGGATTTTTTTTTTGTCCCAATTTGTGCAGGGGTGAAATGTAAAATTTGTTACTATGGTTCTGTGGGCGTGGCTTGGGGGGGAGGGGTAATGTGACTGGGTGGGCGTGGCCAACTTTCTTTTTTTAAAAAAAAAAACTTTGCAGAGCATTTTTTCTAATGCTTTGAAAAGCCTCTCTGCTGATCAGGCAACTCAGCTGGGATCATCAGAGACTTTTCAAAGCATTTTTTTTAACCACCTCTCCGGCCAAGAGGTTGCAGAAGAAAAAAAATGCTTTGAAAAGCCTCTGACGATCCCAGCTGAGCCATGTGATCATCAGATGCTTTTTTTTTTAACTTTTAAAAGCATTCTTTCGTCGGAAGAGGTTGTAGAAAAAATGCTTTTAAAAGTTAAAAAAAAAGCCTCTGATGATCGTGTGGCTCAGCTGGGCATGGTGGGGGAGGGGGGGCGCAGGGATTTTTGCTACTGGTTCTCTGAACCACCCACCGCCATCGCTACAGGATCAGGTGACCCGGTCCAAACCAGGAGCATTTCACCCCTGAATTTGTGATTGTTAATGCAAGAACTACCTGTATTAGATTTACACTGGGACATCACATCAGAGATTGAATTGTTTTGCGAGCAATTTGAAAGCACTTTCAAACTTGAAAGGTGTTTGTTCACTCAGATTCTCTTTATTAAGGGAAGAGGAGAGCCAGGGGAAGCTCTGATAAAAAGAAGTGACAATGATATGCAAAAATGCAGAAAATCCATAAAATATAAAATAAAATAGGGGGGGGGGGTTGGTTTTTTTTTTTTTACAGAATTGTAGATGAGACAAGTTCCTGATAACTTCGTGTGGCAAAGTTTAAGCTATTTTCTTTGGCTAATTACTTGCCATAAATCTCGGCTTCTTTTTTGCATGACTCAGAGAGTGGAAGGGATCCAAAGTTTGAATTGAGTATTTTTGATTTTACTGCTCTGTCTCATCTAAGTAAGGTCAAACCGTTAAAATGATTATGGCTTGAGGGGGTGTTTGTGTGTGTGTGTGTGTGTGTGTGTGTGTGTGTGTGTGTGTGCAGAAAATCATCCTTTTGGGGATGCTTTTAAACCAGATGAAATTTCTTTATCGCTTGTGATGGGAAGGCAAGGCATTATATAAGGAAGACAATAAGCACATTTTTTTGTTCAGCAAGCTTTGCATGGAATGGACAACGTTTTACGTCGGTCTTCACCCCAAAGTCAACTGTCCCAAAACACCCCAGATAATTGACATAAAGCAGGCCATTTGCATCATTACGTAATTGATCTGCAATTATATCATTTGCATCCTCTTTAATGTCGCGATGTCCGTTGCATAATTAATTTCGATGGCTTGAACCGATACAGTCGACATGAATAAAGTTATTTGCCTCGATGTGGGAGGGACTAGTCAAGTTCCGTGCCAGTTTAGTGTAGCGGGTTAAAAGCACCAACTTCGAAGCCAAAAGACGGTGAATTCACATCATAACCCTTAGGCACAAAGTCGACTGGGTGACCTTGGGCCAGTCGCTTTCTCTCGACCTTAAGAAAGAGGCAATGGCAAACTACTTCTAAAAATGGTACAACGAAAGCTGCAACCACCAGGACTGACTCAAAGGCAAACATAAATAAATAAGTGAATAAATAAATATCATTGGCACCCTTCAGTCTCAAGAGACTATGGTATCGTGCTCTGGAAATAGCATCTACTGTGACTAAAAAGGCCAATTTGAGAGTGGCCATCCCTTCCACACTGAGGGCAGATCCATTCTGTCCCCTGCCCAGCTCCCAGATTTCACTGGATCCGGGACTGCCTCTTTGCCTCAGCCTGCCGAACAAGCGTCTCTTCGAATTAGAGAAGGCCATGCTGCGTCTTTAGCCTCCAAGCTGAACGATCGGAGGTCATGGTTTCCCAGTTGTTAATGTCCATTCCCAGGGCCTTTAGGTCCCTCTTGCAGATATCCTTATATCGCAGCTGTGGTCTCCCTCTGAGGCGCTTTCCCTGCACTAATTCTCCATCCAGGAGATCTTTCGGAATCTGACCATCAGCCATTCTCACGACATGCCCCAGCCAGCGTAGACGTCGTTGTTTCAATAGTGGATACATGCTAGAGATTCCAGCACGTTCCAAGACTGCGCTATTTGGAACTTTGTCCTGCCAGGAGATGCCAAGAATTCATCAGAGGCAGCGCATAGGAAAGGTGTTCAACTTTCTCTCCTGCCGTGCGTAGAGGGTCCAAGACTCACTGCAGTACAAGAGTTTGCTCAGAACTCAGGCTCTATAGACCTGGATCTTTGTATGTTCCGTCAGCTTCTTATTAAGCCTCTTTGTAAGTCTGGAAAATGTGGTGGCCGCTTTACCAATACATTTATTCAGCTCAGTATCTAAAGAGCCTCAGATAGCTCTACAGGCTAGATAGCCTGTTATTAACACCCAGCTGTCTGCAATTATGCGAGTTCGAGGCTCAAGGTCAACTCAGCCTTCCATCCTTTCTAAGGTGGGTCAATTGAGGACCCAGTTTGTGGGGGCAATAAGCTGATTTTGTATAAATATACAAAAGTATGAAGGCTATTGCTTAACGCATTGTAAGCCGCCCTGAGTCTCCGGAGAAGGGCGGCATATAAATCTAATTTAAAAAAGAGAGAGAGAGAGAGAGAGAGTGTTGGAGATAGTTGAGCCGAGGAATGAATGAATGAATGAATGAATGAATGAATGAATGAATGAATGATAAATAATACATACATACATACATACATACATACTACTAAATAAATAAAAAGTTGCAACTTCAATCAATCCAAATAGAGCTGGAAGGGACCTTGGAGGTCATCTAGTCCAGCCTCCTGCTCGAACAGGAGATCCTATACCATCCAAGGCAAGTGGCTGTCCAGTCTCTTCTTAAAAACCTCCAGCGATGATGGAGCATTCACAACTTCTGGTGGCCAACTGTTCCACCGGTTAATTGTTCTCACTGTTAGGGAGTTTCTCCTTATTTCCAGGTTGCTTCTCTCCTTCGATTATTTTCCATCCATTGTTTCTTGTCCTGCCTTCTGGGGCTTTGAAGAAAACATGGACCCCTCCTCTTCTTTGTAGCAGCCGCTCAAATACTGGAATAGTGCTATCATGTCACCCCTTGGTCCTTCTTTTCTCTAGACTAGCCATCCCCAATTCCTCCAACCGTTCTTCGTATATTTTAGCCTCCAGATCTTTAATCGTCTTCGTTGCTCTTCTTTGCACTTTTTCCAAAGTCCCAACGCCTCTTTTGGTAATGTGGTGACCAGAACTTCAGTTTTTATTGTAGAGTGAATCCGACTTCCCTGTTGACAGTTGTACTATGTTGACTTTGAACATCAAGGATATCACGTGACCCCAGGACACTGCGACCGTCATAAATATGAACCCATTGCCAAGCTGACTAAATTTTGATCATGGAATGGAATGGAATGGAATTCTTTATTGGCCAAGTGTGATTGGACACACAAGGAATTTGTCTTTGGTGCGTATGCTCTCAGTGTACATAAAAAGAAAAGAGACATTCGTCAAGAATCATACAGTACAGTTTGTTAGGTATTATAAAAGATTGTACGGTTATAGAGACTAATTTGATTTTGAACTTAATAATGGCAGCAAGACTTTTGGTGGCGCAGTACTGGAAGAAGGAAGATCTACCATCTATTGAAGAATGGACATTGAAAGTAGTAAATTTAGCAGAGATGGTGAAAATTTCAGCATATTTAAAAGAACATTCCAATGAAAAATTTATGTTGGAATGGAAAAGAGGGATAGAGTATATTCAAGGCAAATATCGGACTGAAAAATTACAAATAGCTTATGAATAAAGAATGAATAAAGAGAGTTTAGAAAGTACTTAAAGTTAGTTTAGTAAAAGGGAGTTAAAAGTTCAAGAGGGTGATAAGAGACTATAGATTATTAGCTTGTATTAGCTTATGACTGTTAAATGTTATACCCTGTATTTTGCTCTGGGAAGTGGGGGGGGGGGAGGATTGGGGAGGGGAAGGTGGGAAGGGGTGGAGGGAGGGGGAAGGGGAAATATAGGTAATTTTTTTCTTAAAATTTTCAATAAAAAAAGAATCATACAGTACAACACTTAATGATAGTCACGGGGTACAAATAAGCAACCAAATCAAACTAGGAAATAGTCAATATAAATCTTAAGGATACCAGCAGCAAGTTTACAATCATGCAGTCATAAGTGAAAGGAGATGGGTGATGGGAACGATGAGAAGATTAATAGTAATGCAGACTTAGTGAATAATTTGATAGTGTTGAGGGAATGATTTGTTCAGGAGAGTGATCATGGGGATGTTGCAATGGTCGTAACTGTGAAAGAGCAGCCGTAAATTTATTTTTTTCCCCACTAAATGAACTGCAGTTCATTTAGTGACTAAATGGTCACTAAATGAACTGCTGTAAGTCGAGGGCTACCTGTAGCAATAGCAAAAGCACTTAAACTTATATACCCCTTTCCAACCCTCTCTAAGCGGTTTACAGAGTCAGCCTCTGGCCCCCAACAATCCGGGTCCTCATTTTACCCACCTCGGAAGGATGGAAGGCTGAGTCAACCTTGAGCCTGGTGAGATTCGAACTGCCAAACTGCAGGCAGCCGGCAGTCAGCAGAAGTAGTCTGCAGTACTGCACTCTAAGCACCGTGCCACCACGGCTCAGAAGCTTTTGCAGACTAGAATCCAGTTGTGAAGATGTCCTACTGAAAACACCCATCAGCAAAGTGAACGGAGAAGCCGAGATTCCCTTAACATCTGCTTTGCTAACTTTTAACAACTTGCCCGTGGTTCATTTAACAACGGTGACCAGGACGGTTGCAAAATGGGGCAAATCTCAGCGAGCAACCGTCTCGCCTAGCCACGGAAATGTGGAGCTCAGTTGTAGCCAGCTGTTAAGTCCTTGACTTTTTCCAGGGCTAACAATGCTGGCTGGTTGATAGAGGACAATTTATTTTTTCTCTTTTTTTATTGATTTATTTTCGTCAAGCATGTATTTTATGACAGATACAAGTGTAAGCCTAATTATAAATACATGTAAAGGATACGAATAAAAGGGGACATTAGGACAGGGATGGTAGGCATGCTGGTGCGCTTATGCACGCCCCTTACGGACCTCTTAGGAATGGGGTGAGGTCTACAGTAGACAGTCTAAGGTTAAAGTTTTGGGGGTTTGGGGAAGAAACCACAGAGTCAGATAGTGCATTCCAGGCATTGACCACTCTGGTACTGAAGTCATATTTTCTGCAGTCTAGTTTGAATCGGTTTACCGTGAATTTGTATCTATTGTGTGCTTGTGTATTGTTTTGGTTGAAGCTGAAGTAGTCATTGCCTGGTAGGACATAGTAGCAACTGATTTTATGTACTACGCTTAGGTCAGACCGAAGACAGCGAAGTTCTAAGTTGTTTAAGCCCCAAATTTCAAGTCTGGTGGCGTAATGTATTTTGTTGTGAGTAAAGGAGTGGAGGACTCTTCTCGTGAAATATCTCTGGGCTCGTCTGATTGTATTAATGTCCGATATTCAGTGCGGGTTCCAGACAGGTGAGCTGTATTCAAGAATTGGTCTGGCAAATGTTTTGTATGCCCTAGTTTGCAGTTTAATATTACCGGAGAAGAAGCTATGCAAGATGATGAAGATGAAGATGAAGATGAAGATGAAGATGAAGAAGAAGAAGAAGAAGAAGAAGAAGAAGAAGAAGAAGAAGAAGAAGAAGAAGAAGAAGAAGAAGAAGAAGAAGAAGAAGAAGAAGAAGAAGAAGAAGAAGAAGAAGAAGACGACAATGGAATTGCTTATTTTATAAGATGTCAGTTTCACCTTTTTGAGAAAGGTAACTTTTCGGGGAACAGCAGGATTTAAGGAAACAGTGGGATTTTAAACTTTCTCATAGAGGAAACTTTACCTTGTTTATATATCGAGAGAGAGAGCTGAGTGGTGACAAAAAACTTGTCATCTTTAAAATGTCTTTCCAGTTAGTTGGCATCCTGCAGTGTTCAAAGCTGTCATTACCTTCTCACCTGCCTAGAAAAAACTCTTGACAATATTTGTCCCATTAATGCTCTTTTTCTGCTACTTCTGGCTTTGCTGGTCAAAAGAGGGACAACTGTCAATCATTTCAGCAGCAACCATAAAGCTTAGCAAAATCCTTCTCCCTCCTAGCTTACAAAATCCTTTATCCTTCTCCCTCCTTGCTTACTTCAAGCCATTCCTATTTATTCCTTGATTCCCTGGGGATCGGCATTGTTGACTCAAGAACCTTGAATAAATCTATCTAAGGCCAAGTTTCTGGGATATTTTTCTATATTCTTTTATACTATAGTAGATTCATATAAGGTAAAGGTGCTCACACAAATGTGCTAGTCATTCCCGACTCTAGGGGGTGGTGCTCATTTCCGTTTCAAAGCCGAAGAGCCATCGCTGTCCGAACACGACTCCGTGGTCATGTGGCCGGCATGACTCAGGGCCAAAGGCACACGGAATACTGTTAGCTTCCCACCAAAGGTGGTCCCTATTTTGATACTTGCATTTTTTATGTGCTTTCGAACTGCTAAGTTGGCTGAAGCTGGGACAAGGAACAGGAGCTCACTCTGTTACGCGGCGCTAGGGATTCGAACTACTGAACTGCCGACCTTTCTATCGACAAGCTCAGCGTCTTAGCCACTGAGCCACCACGTCCCAGATTCCCAGATTCATATACCTCTTATGTATTCGTTTAGATTTTTATCCTGCCTTTTCCTTTATCCTCTAATGTTTCCATATATTATGTACAATATGGAATGGATGGATTTTTGACTTTTTAAGGACTTCTTTGTGCTTAGATTGCTTTATTATTAATAGCAATAGCACTTAGATTTATATACCGCTTCACAGTGCTTTTACAGCCCTCTCTAAGTGGTTGATAGAGTCATCATCTTGCCCCCAACAATTTGGGTCCCCGTTTAATCACCTCGGAAGGGTGTCTAAGTCAACCCCACCAATACTACAACCTAATAGTAGTATTTGTGATTTATTTATTCATTTATATTTATTAGTAATTTATAATTAGTATTATAAGAATTAGTACTGCTTTATAAGGAAGTCCACACTTAGAATCCTGCATCCCGTTTTGGTCCCCATAGTCTAAAAAGATGTTGAGACTCTGGAAAGAGTGCAGAGAAGAGCAACAAAGAGGATTAGGGGACTGGAGGCCAAAATTTATGAAGAACGGTTGCAGGAACTGGGTATGTCTAGTTTAATGAAAAGAAGGACCAGGGGTGACATGATAGCAGTGTTCCAATATCTCAGGGGTTGCCACAAAGAAGAGGGAATCAAGCTATTCTCCAAAGCATCTGAGGGTAGAACAAGAAGCAATGGCTGGAAACTAATCAAGGAGAGAAACAACTTAGAACTAAGGAGAAATTTGCTGATAGAACAACTAATCAGTGGAACAACTTGCTACCAGAAGTTGTGGGTGCTCCATCACTTGAGGCTTTTAAGAAGAGATTGGACAGCCACTCATCTGGTATGGCACGGGATTTCCTGTTTGAGCAGGAGGCTCAAAGTAAGACTCAGAAGTAAGACTATAAAACTTAGACTGGACTGAATTTCCGCAAAGCAGAAAATAGATATTTCCTTCTCAGATGGAGAAGGAAGTGTTTCTTTTCTGTTGTGTGAAAATCCAGTCCAGTCTACATTCTGGATTCTTCCCTATGCATGCATAAAATATGTTCCCAGTGATTTTTTTTCTCCCCCTCCTCTTGGCAGTCTGGATAGCAAAACAAGGATACTCCATAAATATTGCCTCCGCAGCTTCCTTCACTGTGGTTTGTAAGACTTGCTAGAGGAAGGTTAATGAATGCATTATCATAAATTCTGCATAAATTTATCGGCGATCTTTCTGTAAATCCCTATCCGGTAGACAGTTAATTAAAACATCACGACCTTGATGTGGAGTTGAGTTGGCCATGTGACTTGTTGTTCCTGTTTTTTTATAGAAATATGCATGTCAAAATAAATTAGAAAGATGAAATGCCCGGCGGGAGATGGACTTTTCCATCTCTTATCCGTAACTCCTCGACCTAACGGCCACAATTGAGCCCAACATTTCTGTTGTTAACCGAGACACTTACCAAGTGAGTTTTGCCCCGTTCTGCGACCTTTCTTGCCACCGTTGTTAAGTGAATCGCTGCAGTCGTTCAGTTAGTAACCCGGTTGTTAAGTGAAACTGGCTTCCTCCTTGACTTGGCTTCTCAGAATGTCCCTAAAGGGGGAATCACGTCACCTTGGGACACAGCAACTGTCATAAATATGAGTCAGTGTCCAAGCGATGCTGCAAAAGTCGTAACTGCGAAAAATGGTCATAAGTCACTTTTTTCAGTGCTGTTGTCACTTTTGAATGGTTACTAAATGAATTGTTGTAAATCCAGGACTACCTGTATTGTTAACAGCCCTTGAATCAGTGGTGGGGCTGCTCCGGTTCAGGCCAATTCAGGCGAACTGGTAGTTCCGATGATCAACTGGCCCCGCCCACCCATCCCCACCCTATCCTGTCCTATTTTTCCTTATTTCTGGCTCAGGTGATTCACGTGGGAGAGCTGCTTTCCGCGCCTCTGTTGTTCTACTTACTGGGGCTGCAGCGGTGAAATCCCCCTGGTTCTATCCGGCTTGCCGAACTGGTAGCGCCGGGAGCGGGAGGCTGCACCCACCTGCCGGGATGTCATTACATCCTGTTTCTTTACCATTTGCGCCTGCACAGATGGTTCTGTGCATGTACAGAAGAGGCGCTCCCACATGCTCCTGTTCCCAAACCGATAGCGAAAATAAGTGGATTTCACCGCTGCGAGGCTGCCTTAGAAAGGAAGCGGCTCAGCTTCAAAATTGCTATATTTCGAACGCTGCATGCAAGCGCGTGAGACCCGCAAAGCACGCGCTCCCCGAAACTGGTTGTTAAACCCGTTGCAGCCCCCCACCACTGCCTTGAATATATATGTCTTCTTTTCTTGAAAGTTCTTACAAATAATTAGCCAGGTTGCAATTAAGAGGCATCTTTGGTTCGTAACAGCTTGTTGAATGCTTTTAATATTACAGGAAAAAAAGCAAACGATATTGCTTGAATGTTCTGTGAGTCTCCTCCGGCAGATTTACAAATTGGGGGGCGGCAGGGGTGGGTGGGGGGAAATGGCCTTGAAAGATTTTTGGAGTGGTTTATAAAATGCCCTTTTTGTCTCTTACGGTATTGATATTATAAGAGTTAATCCCCTTCAGGCAGGGTTGTCAGCTTCCCCTCTTAAAACGTCTTTGTTTGTCTGCTTTTAAAACAAGCGGTACGCATTTCAACGAAGTGTAGGGAATGTTCATTCATCTGAATGTTCGTTTAAAGAAAACAGTGCATCTTTGGCATTATAGTCTCCATCCAAGGCCTTTTATGCTTTTCAGATAAGAAAACTGGACTTGAGGGGGTGGGGGGTTAGTCTTATTTATTTATTTATTTTGTCAAGGATATATAAGATTACAGATAAAAGTATAAACAGGATTATGAATACATGAAATGTATGGTAATGTATTACTACTGTAATGCTCTCTACATGGGGCTCCCCTTGAAGAGCACCCAGAGGCTCCAACTGGTCCAGAATGCGGCCACGCGGGTGATTATGGGCGCAGCGTGTTGCGCCCATGTGACACCTCTCCTGCGCGAGCTGCACTGGCTCCCAGTGGTCTTCTGGCTGCGATTCAAGGTGTTGGTCACCACCTTTAAAGAGCTCCATGGCTTAGGACCTGGGTATCTGCGAGACCGTCTTCTGCCACCAATAGCCTCCCACCGACCCGTTCGCTCTCACAGAGAGGGACTCCTCAGGGTGCCATCAGTCAAACTATGTCGACTGGCAACCCCCAGGGGGAGGGCCTTCTCTGTGAAAGCTCCAGACCTGTGGAATGAATTGCCCCTGGATATACGTAACATCCCCAACCTTTGTACTTTCCGCCGTGCCCTCAAGACCCTGATCTTCCAACAAGCGGGGCTAAACAGTTAAATGATTTTTAAATTTGTTATTTTAATTTTGGGTTTTATTCTAGTGAGCCGAACTGTGTAATAGTTTTAAACTGTAATTTTATTGATGTTTGTATGTTTGTGTTTTCATCTTTGCTGTATACTGCCCTGAGTCCTTCGGGAGAAGGGCAGTATAGAAATAAAATTAAAGTAAAGCAAAATAAAAGTAAATGTTTACGAATAAATGGGGACAGTAGGACAGGGACAGTAGGTACGCTGGGTGCACTTATGCACACCCGTTCCAGACCTCTTAGGAATGGAGTGAGGTCAACAGTAGACAGTCTAAGGTTAAAGTTTTGGGGGTTTGGGGAAGAAACCACAGAGTCTTGTAGTGCATTCCAGGCATTGACCACTCTGTTGCTGAAGTCGTATTTTCTGCAATCGAGTTTGGAGCGGTTTACCTTGAGTTTGTATCTATTGCGTTCTCATGTATTATTGCGGTTGAAGCAGTGGTGGGATTCAGCCAGTTCTCACCACTTTGGGAGAACCGGTTGTTGATTTTCTGAGCAGTTTGGCAAACTGGTTGTTGGAAGAAATCATTAGGGCAGAGAACCGGTTGTTAAATTACTTGAATCCCACCAGTGGGTTGAAGCTGAAGTAGTCATTTGACAGGTAAGACGTTGTAGCGGATAATTTTATGTACTACGCTTATGTCAGACTGAAGGTGGCAAGTTCTAAGTTGTCAAAGCCCAATATTTTAAGCCTGGTGGCATGAGGTATTCTGTTGCGAGCAGAGGAGTGGAGGACTCTTCTCGTGAAATACCTCTGGACTCGCTCAATTGTATTAATGTCCGATATGCAGTGCGGGTTCCAGAGACAGATGAACTGTATTCGAGAATTGGTCTAGCAAAGGTTTTGTATGCTCGGGTTAGCAGTACAATATTACCAGAGAAGAAGCTACACAAGATTAGGTTATCAACTCTTAGAGCCTTTTTGGCAATGTTGTGGGCTCCAGCACTTAGATCATTAGAGATGAATATTTCAAGGTCTTTTTGCAAGATTTTTGCAAGGAAGCTTGGTTGCTTGAAGTCTTTCCCCCAAATCCGGACCTTCAGTTATCTTGTACCTCCCATCATCCCCAGCTAAATGGCAGAACAGGGAGGATGGGGCTTGAAATACAACGTATTTGGGGAAAAAAGAATCTGAATTATTGTTGGACATTCTGAGGATCATTTTAACAGTGGTTGAAATGCAGTTATGGCATTGACGTATTCTCCTATTTCTGATGCTCTCTGGAACAGTGATAAATTCCTGGAGGACACTCAGAACCAAGGAGAAATTTCCTGATACTTAGAACTATTAATCAGTGGAACAACTTGCCTTCAAAAGTTGTACGTTATCCAACACTTGAAAGCTTTTCAGAAGAGATTGGACAGCCATTTTTCCTGCTGGAGCAGAGGGTTGGACTAGAACCATGATGCCAAACCTATGGCACACGTGCCCAAAGTGGCACATGGAGCCATGTTGCCTAGCATGTGTGGCGAAGCCCGTTCCTCTTCCAGGTTTCCGGCGTTCATGCATGCGCGACAATCAGCTGGCCATTTTGCACGCGGCAGTGCCGGAAAGTAGAAAATCTTCTACCTGGTCTTCCGCTTTCCTGCATAAGCATGCGCACCAGCCAGTTGATCGTCACATGCGTGTGCGCACCAGAAAGCTGGAAGAGTAGCTGGCTGAAACCGGAAGTTCAGTATCTGAAACCGGAAGTTCATTTTCGTGCACGCGCATGCACCCCAAGCAGTTCCGCTTCCAGGTTGCGGCCCAAACGCGCACGTCCTCCCTTTTCAGCACTCGGTGCCGAAAAAATTGGCCATCACTGGAGTTAAAACATCTCCAAGGTTTCTTCCAACTCTGTTATTCTGTTACACTGAGCCTGCAGTAGAACATTTTGCCAGATAATTTTGAGATACAGTAGTTTGTATGTTTTGCTGTCATGATGTATGGGCAGAGACGGGTGAAATGCTCCCGGTTTGGACCGGATCGCCCAATCCGGTAGCGATGGCAGTGGGTGGTTTGGAGAACCGGTAGCAAAAATCCCTGCCTCCCTGCTGTCCGTGCGATCATCAGAGGCTTTTTTTTTTTTTTTACTTTTAAAAGCATTTTTTCTACAACCTCTTTGGCTGAAAAAATGCTTTTAAAAGTTTTTTAAAAAAGCCTCTGATGATCGCACGGCTCAGCTGGGATTGTCAGAGCCTTTTAAAAGCATTTTTTTACAACCTCTAGGTTGTAGAAAAAATGCTTTTAAAAGTTAAAAAAAAAGTTGGCCACACCCACCCAGTCACATTACCCTCCCCAGCAAGCCATGCCCACAGAACCGGTAGTAACAAATTTTACTACTGGCCAGAGATGGAATACAGTAGTATCCTTCTTGAAGCAGACGGATGCTGGAGTTTTACTGATCTCATTGTTTTAATCTTGTGGTTATAAAGAACGTTTGCCAGGCTGCATTGTCCTCTACAGATCCATGATGCCATTCTTCCATGAAGAGTAGTGTAAGATTTTTTTTTTAAAATTAGATTTATATGTCGCCCTTCTCCGGAGACTCAGGGCGGTTTACAAAGCGTTAAGCAATAGCCTTCATACTTTCGTATATTTTATACAAAGTCAGCTTATTGCCCCCACAAACTGGGTCCTCAATTTACCCACCTTAGAAAGGATGGAAGGCTGAGTTAACGTTGAGCCTGGTGAGATTCGAACTTACAGTAATTGCAGACAGCTGGAGTTAATCACAATGCTTTTAGTCTGCTGATTAAAATATAGTTGTCTATAATAAGATAGGGTAGGGTAGGGTAGGGTAGGGTAGAACAGAACAGAACAGAACAGAACAGAACAAATTTTTTCTTGGCCAAGTGTGATTGGACACACAAGGAATTTGTCTTTGTTCATATGCTCTCGGTGTACATAAAATAAAAGTTGAGATAATAACAAGGTGTGTCATACATAAGTGGAATTATATTTAGAATTCTTGTCTGGGTAGGATTTTTTTTAAGCAAGCCTAAATTAATACTTTGTGATCATTCTAATGTAAAAATAAAGGGCTAAATTTTTTTCCTCCATGTGTTTACAGTTATTTTATTTTATTTTATTTTATTAAAAAAACTATATTATTGAATTAACTTATTAGACCGCTGAGTATTACAGCCTCTTTGTTGTTTTCTGGAAGACATAACACCGGAATTGAAATAATAAATATTAAAAGCAATTACAAAACAATTAAAATTACAGCGGTCAATTCATTTGATAGGAACATACTTATTTATTTTATTTACAAAATACGCATTTGTGCCCTTCTTGAAAATTGGCGCCAGAAACCCAAATGCAAATCGTACCTCATCCAGAATTGGTTTTATTGCTTTATTTTTAAACGTTTCATAGCCGCCTGGAGTCACTCTAACAGTGGGATGAGTAGCACGCAAGCAAGCAAACGAACGAACGAACAAACAAATAAATATTATGTGTAATAATATCCTTCATTTACTGGAGGCCAACCACAACAGTCCCTAGGGAATGTAAGCTATTAAATGGTATTATTATTATTATTCTGCTAGCTAAATTGCGTAAGACGTTAGGATAATGTATTTGAGATCAATTATTAACCTTTTGAGAAGTCCCTTGGGATGTAAACGTAACAAGATATATGCATTATGTGTACATGTATTCGATTGTTCAGGGCTTTAGATTCAATTACAGAGCCGTGGTTTAGGGAGCGTAGTTAATGAATATATTCTTTAACGCATCTCTCTCTCTCTCTCTCTCTCTCTCTATATATATATATATATGTGTGTGTGTGTGTGTGTGTGTGTGTGTGTATACACACACATACACACATACATATGTATTTAATACACACACACACACACACACACACATATGTGTGTGTGTGTGTGTGTTTTCTGAGGTTTTCGCATTTGTATGTAGGTCTTTGGTTATTCGGGTCTTCTCCAGGAATTGCTCCTGGAAGCACGAAGCCGAGAACACCAGCCTGAAGATGACGAATGAGACTTCGTCGAAACGTCGCCAAGATACTTCCAATTTTACGCGGGAGAAGACCCGAATGGCCAAAGACCTACATATATATATACTCCCACCCTGTGGGAGTAGCCACCCACAGGGTGGGTGTGGCCAACTCAACATCACTCAAATCAGGGGTGCCTGTGGCGGTCCCAGGGATGGGCTTCAGATCCTTTAGCAATGGGTTCACTGCCCCATTGTGGGTGGATGTGCGCATGGTGGGCATGGCCTAGTCAGCTGCCTGCACCATGGCGGGGGGAGGGAGCACTTTCCCCCCCCTCCCCAGGCTCTGAAGGCTTTCCTCTAGAGGCCTTCATTCTCTGATAAAGGTTTATCTACGAACATTAAAAAAAACAACACATGTTGATGGTTACGATATGGCAGAGTGATGAATTTTGCCAGCGGTGAAATGTAAAATCCGTTACTACCAGCTCTGTGGGCGTGGCTTGGTGGTGGTAGTGGGGTAATGTGATTGGGTGGGCGTGGCCAACTTTTTTTTTCTTTTAAAACTATTTTTTTCTACAACCTCTTTGGCCAAAGAGGTTGTAAAAACAAATGCTTTTAAAAGCCTCAGATGATCAGGCAACTCAGCTGGGATTGTCAGAGGCTTTTAAAAGCATTTTTTCTACAACCTCTTTGGCCGAGTGTTTTTTCTGCGGAAAAGGTTGTAGAAAAAAATGCTTTTAAAAATAAAATAAAATAAAATAAAATAAGCTTCTGCTGATTGCACGGCTCAGCTGGGGATGGGGGTGGGGGGGGCAGGAATGTTTGCTACCAGTTCTCCGAACCACCTGCCTCCATTACTACCGGATCGGGCGATCCGGTCCGAACCAGGAGCATTTCACCCCTGAATTTTTCTTCCCCCCCCCCCCCCCGCCTTTCTTATCCCTCTGATCAAAGGTTATGTAACTGGCTGGAATCCCTAGATAAGTAATGAAGCTATCATCAGCTATCTTCAACTTAAGCACAACCAGAATAAGAGAGCTGGAAGGGACCTTGGAGGTCTTCTAGTCCAACCCCCTGCTTAGGCAGGAAACCCTACACCACTTCAGACAAATGGTTATCCAACATCTTCTTAAAAACTTCCAGTGTTGGAGCATTCACAACTTCTGGAGGGAAGTAGTTCCACTAGCTAATTGTTCTCACTGTCTGGAGATTTCTCCTTAGTTCTAAATTGCTTCTCTCCTTGATGAGTTTCCACCCATTGCTTCTTGTCCTGCCCTCAGGTGCTCTGGAGAATAGCTTGACTCCCTCTTCTTTGGGGCAGCCCCTGAGATATTGGAACACTCTTACTCCTTCTTTTCATCAGACTAGACACACCCAATTCCAGCAACCGTTCTTACTACTTTTTAATGCTCAGGTAGGACCTTTACTCCTTTCGAAAGGGTGCAGTCTGAAACTCCTGAGGATCTTCCCAAATGTACTTTTCAAAAGGCATTTCGGCTTTCTTGTTTGTTCGTTTTTTTCCTTGAAAACATTTCACTTCTCGTCCAAAGTCTTAAATTGACAGAGCAAAAATACCATTTATACCTTCTATCACCTTGGGAATGTTGCTGGTCTCCAGCCAACATAGTCTATTTGTCACTGCGTTTTTATATTTACCAGCAGAGCTATTATTTCTGAACTGTCAGACTTACTGTAGTTTGCCAAGTTTCTTATCAGTACCTACTGCGCATGTCCTGCATTCTTTTCTTTTTCTGAAAACTTTCCTTTGTTCTCCAGCCAGGGAAGTTCATGGCTGGGAAAGATTCCAAGATGTAACTAATTAGATTAGTTAAGATGTCTTTATTTTCTTATAATAAACATGAGTTTAATTAGAAGATATATTCCGGTTTTATTGATCAAAGTATACACAAGGAGAACATCACGATCCAACTCAAAATGAGGGCAATTACCCCACGCAAGGTAATGGGGCTGATTGCCGCTCTGACACTATTATCGAACAATGAAATCTGATAGACATACAAAACTAATACGAATAGCCTCAGTGTTAAATTTGTTTCTTATGATACCAACGAAATAATGTTTTGCATGTTGACGGAATGTTCCAGAGACATTCAAACATGGTCTGTCTGTCAAACCCTTTTTTTTTTTTTTGAGGGAAGTGACAAATGGGTAGAGGGAAGCTCCCTCCTAAGATATAGATCAATATTGCCCATTTGAATTGATATTTGTAAATTGGACAATGTCATCTTACAAACATTGATACATTTTAAAGATGCGAGGTGTGTAAACTTAAGAGTGATGAATGCACTTAGAGTTCATTGTGATGGAGGGAAGAATTACAGATCGGTCAACCATGAAGGGGTAGGAAGCAAAGATGCTTTCCAGCATGGGGGAAAAAAAATAGTTTGACCTCAGTTTTACGTTCTTGGATCACAGAATTATGCTTATGTTTCATTTACATGTTGTCTTGTTCCTGGCATAACGGAAAATGAATGAGTACTATTTCATATAGTCAAGGTTTAATGTTCTGCTCCCGAATAAGTCTGAATGATTTCTTACCTTCAATCTAATATAATTTTTGTTATTTATTTTTGTCCATTTCCTTTTGTGTATTCTTTTCTTTCACTTTTTTTTTTTGTGCACTAAATCAGCAAAAAGAAAAAGAGAGTAAATCAAGCTGCAGGAACGTCCTACTTGTTTTGGCCAATTACTCGAGGTTTTGGCTCTTGATAGTTAGAATAGAATAGAATAACAGAGTTGGAAGGAAACACGGAGGTCTTCTAGTCCAGAGGTCTCCAAACTTGGTAACGTTAAGACCTGTGGACTTCAATTCCCAGAGTTGGCTGGCTGAGGAATTCTGGGAGTTGAAGTCCACAAGTCTTAACGTTACCAAGTTTGGAGACCCCTATTCTAGTCCAACCCACTGCTTAGGCAGGAAATCCTACACCATTTCAGACAAATGGTTACCCAACATCTTCTTTAAAACTTCCATTGTTGGAGCATTCACAACATCTGGAGGCAAGTTGTTCCACTGATTAATTGTTCTAACTGTCAGGAAATTTCTCCTTCATTCTAAATTGCTTCTCTCCTTGATTGGTTTCCACCCATTGCTTCTTAACCTGCCCTCAGTTGCTTTGGAGAATAGCTTGACTCCCTCTTCTTTGTAGCAGCCCCTGAGATACTGGACACATTGCTATCATGTCTCCCCTAGTCCTTCTTTTCATTAAACTAGACTCAAGTCCAAAGGAGGTCAATATCTTCGAGAAGAAATAGGAGAAAGCGATGGGCCTGCAATCCCAGACACCAAACCATGATTTAAATTTCCACTGAGTCCTAAGCTTGAGCTGCAATGTAGACCTACTGAGGTTAGTTACAAGTGAATCTCACTGAGTAGACACGTTTCCAGTTTTGCATGGAATGCCCAAAAATAAAAATAGAGTTCTGGTGTAAGATTGAAGAATAACATACCTGTGAGAAATATGATATTTTGTTCTTCATAACTGTGAGGGAGGAGGTTACAAAGTATTTACCCTCAGAACGACGCTATAGAGCACTGCACAGCAGAACAACTAGACACAAGAACAGTTTTTTCCCCCAAACGCCATCACTCTGCTAAACAAATAATTCCCTCAACACTGTTAAACTAGTCACTAAGTCTGCACTACTATTAATCTTCTCATCGTTCCCACCACCCATTTCCTCCCACTTATGACTGTATGAGTGTAATTTTGTTGCTTGTATCCTTACGATTTATATCGATATTGTTTCCTGATTGCTTATTTGTACCCTATGACTATCATTAAGTGTTGTACCTTATGATTCTTGATGAACGTATCTTTTCTTTTATGTACCCTGAGAGCATATGCACCAAGACAAATTCCTTGTGTGCCCAATCTCACTTGGTCAATAAATAATTCTATTCTATTCTATTCTATTCTATTCTATTCTATTCTATTCTATTCTATTCTATTCTATTCTATTCTATTCTATTCTATTCTATTCTATTCTATTCTATTCTATCCTATCCCATCCCATCCCATCCCATCCCATCCCATCCCATCCCATCCCATCCCATCCCATCCCGCTCCGCTCTGCTTCTATTCTGTTCTGTTCTGTTCTGTTCTGTTCTGTTCTGTTCTGTTCTGTTCTGTTCTGTTCTATTCTATTCTATTCTATTCTATTCTATTCTATTCTATTCTATTCTATTCTATTCTATTCTATTCTATTCTATTCTATTCTATTCCTTGCAGGACTACCAGATTCTGTAATGTCTTTGTTCCATATGAAATCCGTCTGGCAAACATGCAAGATTTGTTTTTCTCACCTTGTACAGTAGTGGCCAAAATTGTGCAAGCCTTTTGGGAAAAGTGTATTTTCTAAAATTAGCTAATAGCACCATCTATTTTTTTTTTTTTGAGTAGTAGCATAAAATTATATATCAATGGAAAGATTATTTAATCAAGAATGTCATGCAATAACTTTAATGAAGGATTTGCTATTAGAATAGCAGTTACAGTATAAAGAAGAGAAGTGAAAAACGTAGAAAAAACGAGACATACAAAAATTATCCCCATGTCAATTAATACTTTGTTGGGTAACCTTTAGCATGAATGACGGCCTTACAACGTCTTCCCATGGAGTGAACCAAGTCTTTTAGTTCTGCAGCTGTTCTCATGTGCAACCAAGATTGAATGATGGCTTCTATTAACTAGGTTTTATTGCTGGGTCACTTCTGACTAACCAGTTTCTTTAGTTGGCTCCATAGATTTTTCAATTGGGTTAAGATCCGAGTTATTCCCAGGCCATTCCAGCAGTGGAATAGGATTATCTAGAAAGAAAGAAAGAAAGAAAGAAAGAAAGAAAGAAAGAAGGAAGGAAGGAAGGAAGGAAGGAAGGAAGGAAGGAAGGAAGGAAGGAAGGAAGGAAGGAAGGAAGGAAAGAAAGAAAGAAAGAAAGAAAGAAAGAAAGAAAGAAAGAAAGAAAGAAAGAAAGAAAGAAAGAAAGAAAAAATGAGAAAGAAAATGAGAAAGAGAAAGAGAAAAAGAAGTGGTGTTATTAGTCATCAAACCTCAAAAATACACTTTCCCCAAGAGGTTTCCACAATTTTGGCCGCTACTGTACATGCATACATCTGAACTAGATCGCAGTTTCTCTATGCCATATAATATATGTGTATATAGCCTGTGTAGCGTAGGGGGCTAATGCCTCCTACTAAAGGCAGCAATTAACACCAGCTGCCTGTAATTTCTCTGAGTTCAATCCTAGCCAGGCTCAAGGTCGACTCAGCCTTCCATCCTTTCTAAGGTGGGTAAATTGAGGACCCAGTTTGTGGGGGCAATAAGCTGACTTTGTGTAAATATAAATATACAAAAGTATGAAGGCTATTGCTTAATGCATTGTAAGCCGCCCTGAGTCTCCGGAGAAGGGCGGCATATAAATCAAATTAATATATATATATATATGTGTGAGTCTGTCCATAATTTTTTATTTATTTATTTATATTCTCATGCCTATGTTGTGTATATCGGAGGGGGTGACCCTTCTGAGAACTACATGCGTCAAAATTTTGTTTTAATGCATACCGATTCGTGTACGTTCAAAGTGACAATAACGTTATTCCAAGGCTAAGTCAAGCGGAAGAGCAGAGAAAGCGTTCTCCAATCTTTCAGGCCCATGGAAAAAAAAAAAAAATCAGATTTCCTTCCAGGAAAACATGTTTCAAATTTAGCTAGTGTTTAACGGGCTCTGCCAAAGGGAAAGCAATTTTGCTGCCTCTCTGTATTATAGAGAAGTACTGTTTACCCTACTGCACAGTGCATTCTGCTTTTTAAAGTTTAAATCTGAAGTGTATGTGGGGGGGGGGGGAGGGGGTAAAATTTTACAGCCTGCAGGTGAAGCTGAACATGGCAATGTGACATAAAAACTGCTCATCATCTTGACTTTTAGATGTTCAGGTAATAGACCAGTGATGGGTTGCTCCCAGTTCATGAGAACCGATAGTAAAAATTTCTAGTAGTTCAGAGAACCAGTAATAACATTGGCTGGCCACGCCCCCTGGCCTGTTCGCCACTCCCTTATCTTGCTCACCTTATCAGAAGCTTTTTTTTTTAACTTTTAAAAGCATCTTTTCTACAACCTCTTCAACCGAAAAAAATACTTTTAAAAGTAAAAAAAAAAAAGTAAAAAATATCTGATGATTGTGCGGCTCAGCTGGGATCGTCAGAGGCTTCTAAAAGCATTTTTTTCTGCAACCTCTTCGGCGGAAGAGGTTGTAGGAAAAAAAATGCCTTTAAAAGCCTCTGACAATCCCAGTTGAGTTGCCTGATCGTCAGAGGCTTTTAAAAGCATTTTTTTCTGCAACCTCTTCGGCGGAAGAGGTTGTAGGAAAAAAAATGCCTTTAAAAAGCTCTGGCAATCCTAGCTGAGTTCCCTGATCATCAGAGGCTTCTAAAAGGGTTTTTTTTTTTTGCAACCTCTTAAGGTTGTAGAAAAAGTGCTTTAAAAATTTTTTTTAAAAAAAAAAAGTTGGCCACACCCACCCATTCACATTTCTTCCCACCAAGCCATGCCCACAAAATAAGCCACTCCCACAGAACCGATAGTAAAATATTTAGACCCCATCCCTGTAATAGACCTTTTTGGCCCAATCTAGCCTATTTCATTAGAAATATTACAGGTTTCTCTGTTTTTCTTCTACATGAACTCACTCTAACTAATAGTGTTGTATCAAAATTACCATTTTGGCTGAGAACATTACTATGATTGCTATCCCATAGTAGTGATGTTTAGTATCTGTACAGCTTAGGTAAAGGTAAAGATTCCCCTCGCACATACGTGCTAGTCATTCCTGACTCTAGAGGGCGGTGCTCATCTCCGTTTCAAAGCCGAAGAGCCAGCGTTGTCTGAAGACGTCTCCGTTGTCATGTGGCCGGCATGACTCAACGCCAAAGGCACACGGAACACTGTTCCCTTCCCACCAAAGGTGGTCCCTATTTTTCTACTTGCATTTTTTACGTGCTTTCGAACTGCTAGGTTGGCAGAAGCTGGGACAAGGAATGGGAGCTCACCCCGTCACGCGACACTAGGGATTCGAACCGCTGAACTGCCGACCTTTCGATTGACAAGCTCAGCATCTTAGCCGCTGAGCCACCGCGTCCCCTTGTACAGCTTAGAAAAAAAAGGGGGGGGAAATAACGATAAATAAGGAATTTATGTTCAGAGGTGAAGAAGGAAAACATTCCAGAGACTAGAAAGAGTGGACTTTTGAGATCGTCATACCACTAAACTGAAATTTTTAAATATATTCTGCTACACCATTATTCTTATTTCCAAAACGTCAAAGGCAGCTCAGAAGTTCAAATACGTTCACGACATCAAAAACAAAAGATCAAAACAAAACACACACACACACACAAAACACAGCCCGGAATTGAGACCACCCATTTGGTTCAGGAAGAACAACAAGGAACCAGAAGAATATGAGTCAAGAATAAAAAACTTGTACAAACAACAGCCGCAAATCATTTCAACATCAGACATGAAAGGGGTCTTTTTTTTTCAAAGAGCCAAGTGGATTGAAGTTAAATTTATCCAGAATTACAGAATAACAGAGTGGGAAGGGTCCTTTGAGGTCTTCTAGTCCAACCCACTGCTCAAACAGGAGACCCTATACCAGGGGTGAAATCTACTTACCTTCCTAACCGTTTTGGAAGCGCGCACCTATGCATGCGCAGAAGGTAAAAAAGACATTACTTCCTGGTTAAAACCAGGAAGTAAATGACACCCGGGTGGGTGGGCGGAGCTTCACCCCACTATCGCTACCAGATCGCCGAACCACCGGCCGAGATCGCTACCGAATTGGGCGATCCGGTCCGATCTGGGAGCATTTCACCTCTGCCCTATACCCATGGTGGAGAACCTATGGCCGTGATGGCGAACCTATGGCATGGGTGCCACAGGTGGCACACGAAGCCATTTTGGTGGGCACGTGAGTGTTGCCCTAACTCAGCTCCAGTGTGCCTGCGCGCACCAGCCAACTGATTTTCAGGCCTTCCGGTCCAACCGGAAGTTGGGAAACTGCCTGTTTCCGGCCTTCGGGGGGGTTGGGGAAGGCTGTTTTGCCCTCCCCAGGCTCCTAGAAAACCTCTGGAGCCTGGGGAGGGGAAAAAACGGGTCTACTGGGCCCACTGTGCCAAAAGCAGGGGGAAGTGTGTGGGGGGTCATGTGCGGGAGGGTAGAGCGCATTGAATTATGGATGTGGGCACACACACCCGCAACCCACCACGCTGCCCCCACTTTTGGCATCCCAACAGCAAAAAGGTTAGCCATCACTGACCTATGGCATATGTGCCAGAGGAGGCACGCATAGCTCTCTCTGTGGGCATGCTAGCTGTTGCCCCAGCTCAGCTCTACCATGCATGAGTGCACATCTCCCGCCAGCCAACTGGTCTTTGGGGCTCTGCAACATATGCGTGAGGGAAAGGGTACCTGCAGGGGACTGGGTGCGCATGCGCAGGGGGAAGGGGCAATACCAGAGGTGCATGAGCAGGGTGCATGTGGGAGCTGATGCATGCATGCACCAGGGGGCGCACACACATTACATTTTGGGGTTCACACATGCGTGCATCCATTCACACTTTGGGCACTCAATCCGGAAAAGTTTAGCCATCACTGCCCTCTACATTTCAGACAAATGCTTGTCCAGTCTCTTCTTAACAACCTCCTGTGTTGGATTACCCACAAGTTGGGTAGTTGGAGGCAAGTTGGGCCTGGTGGCTCAGCCGACTAAGCATTGTAATTAAAAGACCAGCTTCTGCAATTACTGTAAGTTCGAATCTCACCAGGCTCAAGGTCGACTCAGCCTTCCATCCTTTCTAAGGTAGGTAAAATGAGGACCCAGTTTGTGGGGGCAATAAGCTGACTTTGTATAAAATCTACAAAAGTATGAAGGCTATTGCTTAACGCATTGTAAGACGCCCTGAGTCTCCGGAGAAGGGCGGCATATAAATCAATTTTTTTTAAAAAAAAGTCATTCCACTGATTAATTGTCCTCAGGAAAATCTCTCCTTAATTCTAGGTTGCTTCTCTCCTTGCTTAGTTTCCACCCGTGGCTTCCCCATTCTGTTCCATCCATTGCTATTTCACTGGCTCCTTGGTGAAAGAGATCTTTAAAAATAATGACTAACCATTTGACAATGCCGTAAAAAAAAGATACCGCAGGTCATCCAGAAGTCACTCACGTTAGTGCAGTAGTTAAATCGCAGCTGACTTTTTGGAAACTTCAAAATGTGTTGGGGTTTGTTTTTTTTTCCTCCCAAAGTCGGGCGTGCCTAAAACTTTGCTAAAGTAAGCCAGTAATTAAGCCACAAGTAAACACAGATAGAGCTAGATGGAATTGTTACGACAGCCAAGATGTTCTGGAGAATCACTGCAGCTCCGTTGTTTAGAAACGAGTCAATCCAACGACTCTGTCCAACTGGTAACTGAGTTTTGTTAGCGCAGCCTTAGCCACAATGGTGGGTTTCAACATTTTTTACTACCGGTTTTGTGGGCATGGCATGGCTTGGTGGGCATGGCAGGGGAAGGTTACTGTTAAATCTCCATTCCCACCCCACTCCAGGGGAAGGAAACTGTCCATCCATCCTTCCTTCCTTCCTTCCTTCCTTCCTTCCTTCCTTCCTTCCTTCCTTCCTTCCTTCCTTCCTTCCTTCCTTCCTTCCTTCCTTCTTTCTTTCTTTCTTTCTTTCTTTCTTTCTATCTCTCTATCTCTCTCTCTATCTCTCTCTCTCTCTCTCTCTCTCTCTCTCTATCTATCTATCTATCTACTCTTAAATGGGTTTTCAATAGCTTTTGCCTACTTTAAGAGTTACTTAAGCATTATATATATGTGTGTGTGTGTAAAAAAAAAGCTTGTTTTAAGTGTGAAAAAGTCACTTTTTTTCAGTACCATGGGCACTTCAAACAGTCACACAGTGAACTGTTTCATAAACGTAGCTTAATACATTGGACTAGGCCGCAGGGGGTTGGACTAGATGACCTCCAAGGCCCCTTCCAACTCTGTTAATCTAATATCATGTCAGCGTCAAATTGCTTTAAAAAGGAGAAACTTCCTGAAGTTTCTCCCACTGATTTTTCATCAACCCGTCAAGCACCTCGCCCCTGAGTGATTTTTTTAAAACACAGATTGGATTTTATCCGATAACAATATAATATCGAGAGAATCCTTGAATGAAGATTTTACCATTTTTTTCTTTTCTTTCTCTTTTTTTTAACTAAATGTCTCCAGCTCCTCTCTATCAGAAACTTGAAAAAAAAGAAAAGAAAAAGAAAAATGCAATTTTTTTTCAGCTGCTCAGCCAAACTTCCTCCGGTTTCTCCACTCACCAGGAAGGGCAGGGTAATATATCACAAATTATTTTCATATGTCTGGATTCTGTCTACGTCCTCCGAGTTATTTCCAACAACAAAATAAATAATTCCCACCAAAGTTAATACCAAGCAATTCTGTAATCAAAGGGGGAAAGAACAGATTTAAATAGGATCTTGTTCATTTGTTTTTTTGTTTTTCATTCATTCATTCATTCATTCATTCATTCATTCATTCATTCATTCATTCATTCATGGCATTTTTATGCCCTTCTGTAATCCCGTCCTTAAAACGGGCTTTAAGGCTTACAAGAAGAATTAAAGCTGTTCCTTTACCTGCAAAATTTCTTGTAGTCGTGTCCCCTTTTGGAATGACTACTTTTGTCTCCAATGAAGTGCAAAGAAGCTAATTCCAAATTCATCCATGCATGTTCAAAGGAGGCTTTAAAAAAAAAAGAAATTAAAACTTCATTCCGAAAACGTTAGTTGTCATCGAAGGGCAGATCAAGAAATATGAGGCCCAGCAGTTTATGTCAATCCATCAATCAATCAGAATAGAGAACCGGAAAGGACCTTAGAGGTCTTCTCTAAGAGGTCCAGCCCCCTGCTCAAGGAGACCCTAGACCATTGCAGATAAGTGGCTGTCCAATCTTTTCTTAAAGACTTCCAGCGATGGAACACCCACTTCTGGTGACAAGCTGTTCCACTGGCTAATTGTTCTCACTGTTGGGAAGTTTCTCGTTAATTCCAGGTTGCTTCTCTTCTTGACTGGTTTCCATCAAAAGTTACATTCCTTGAATTAATTCAGATTCATAGCTTGGGTGTTTTCCAAGATTCTTCCCTAAACCTGGACAATCAGATCTCAATGATGGTTAGATGTGTGTCTACATGGTGATGGATGAAGTGTCAGAGGAGCCCCAATGATGCTGTGGTTAGAATGCAGTATTGCAAGCTAACTCTGCTAACTGCCAGCAGTTCGATCCTGACTGGCTCAATGTTGACTCAGCCTTCCATCCGTTTGAAGTTAGTAAAATAAGGACCCAGATTGTTGGGGCAATGTGCTGACTCTGTAAACAGCTTAGAGAGGGCTGTAAAGCACTGTGAAGCGGCATATAAGTGTTATTGCTATTGTTATTTAAGCTGTGGCGGCGCAGAGGTGAGAATACAGTATTGCAGGCTAGTTCTGGAGACTGCCAGCAGTTCGATCCTGAACGGCTCAAAGTTGACTTCCATCGTTCTGAGGTCAGTAAAATGAGGGTCCCAGATTGTTGGGGGTCATAATGCTGACTCTTTAAACCGCTTAGAGAGGACGGTAAAGCACTGTGAAGCGGTATATACAGTAAGTCTAAATGCTATTGCTCCAAATGATATGGTGTCTCGGTGGTTAGAATGCAGCATTGCAGGTTAATTCTGCTGACTGCCAGTAGTTCGATCCTGTCCCGAGGTTGGTAAAATGAAGACCCAGATTATTATGGACAACATGCTGACTCTGTAAACCGCTTAGAGAGGGGTGTAAAGCACCGTGAAACAGTATATAAGTCTAAGCGCTATTGCTATTGTGCAGTTGAGTCAGCCTATACCAGTGATGGCTAACCTTTTTGCCATCGCGTGCCAGGAAGGGGGCGGGAAGGTTGCACGCATGTGTGCCCACACCCTTAATTCTATGTGCCCCGCTCCCATGCATGCACGCACAACCCCACCCTCCCAGCACGTGATGGCCCAGTACGCCCATTTTTCCTTCTCACTTGGGTCCAGAGCCTCTCTAGGAGTCTGGGGAGGGCAAAAACAGCCTCCCTCCCCCTCCCCCCCCGGAGGTCCTCTGGAGGCCGAAAACATGCCATTTGACAACTTCCAGTAGTCGCAGTGATATGGCTATGCGTGCCATCACGCATTTATACCTTTCCTCAACCTTGGCTTCAGAGATTGGTTTTATAGTCTTCAGTTCAACATGTCTGTATAATAAAGTGCCCCCTGGAGAAATAATCTCAGAGCAGTGAAGTTATTTTCCTTAAATGTATGAAAAGGATTGCGCTCCATCTCACATACCAGTTAAGAAATAAGCATATGTTTCTGGAAGATTATTTTCTTTTTCTTTTCTTTTTTTCTTTTTTGGTTGGGTGGAGTATGCATTTTTCCCAGCAAAAATTTCTATTATCCCCGTATCGGATTCATCTTGAAAACAAACTTGCACAGACTGTCCAAAAGTCTGCAATATTATTGAATATTCAGTTTCAGCCTGGAAAGCTTCTAAGACCATTGCAGATGAGGCAGAGAAACAATTGGATAATGGCCTAGATAACTATGATTTTTTAAAAATTATTATTATTGTTGTTATTGTTGTTGTTGTTATATTACTGTCTTACCTTTGTGATGTTTCTGGTTTTAATGCTTGTAAGCCATCCAGAGTCACCTCCGGACAAGATGTGTGGTACACATAATATAAATCCTGTCTCTCTGTCTGTCTGTCTGTCTGTCTACATGCCTGCCTGCCTGCCTGCCTACCTACCTACCAGGGGTGGGTTTCAAATTTTTTTACTACTAGTTCTGTGGGCGTGGCTCGGTGGGCGTGACAGGAGAAGGAAACTATAAAAACTCCATTCCCTTCCCAATCCAGGGGAAGGTTACTGCAAAATCCCCATTTCCTCTCAATTAGCTGGGACTTGGGAGGCAGAGAATAGATGGGGGTGGGGCCAGTCAGAATTTTTACTACCAGTTCTCCGAATTACTCAAAATTTCCGCTACTGGTTCTCCAGAACTGGTCAGAACCTGCTGAAACCCACCTCTGCTACCTACCCACCTACATGCCTCCCTACCTGATTCCCTCCCTCCCTTCCTGCCTATCTACCTACCTGCCTGCCCGCCCGCCCGCCCACAGACCTACATCTGTCTGTGTGTCTGTCGGTCTGTCTATCTATCTATCTATCATCTATCTATCTATCTATCATCTATCTATCTATCTATCTATCTATCTATCTATCTATCTATCTATCTATCTATCTATCTATCTATCTATCTATCATCTATCTATCATCTATCTATCAATCTATCTCCCACCCTATACCATTTCAGACAAATGGTTGTTGTCCAATCTCTTCTTAAAAATGTGGACCATTCACAATTTCTGAAGGAAAGTTGTTCCACAGATTAATTGTCCTCACTGTTCAGGAAGTTTCTCCTTAGTTCTAGGTTTCTTCTCTCCTTGATTAGTTTCCACCCATTGCTTCTTGTCTTGCCCTCAGGTGCTTTGGAGAAAAGCTTGACTCCCTCTTCTTTGGGGCAGCCCCTGAGATATCAGAAGACTGCTATCATGTCTCCCCTAGTCCTCATTAAACTGGACATACCCAGTTCTTCCAACTGTTCTTCATATGTTTTAGCTTCCAGTCCCCTCATCATCTATCATCTTCATTGCTCTTCTCTACATTCTTTCCAGAGTATCAGTATCTTTGGGGGGGGGGGGGTTGGTGATCTTTCAAAGTTACACAGCAGTGAAAAAAAGTGTCTTATGACCAGTTTTCACATTGCAACCATTGTACATCACGTGATCAAAATTCAGGAACTTGTCAACTGATTCATATTTCTGATGGTTACAGTCTGAGATGGTATTGGTAGCTCGGATGAACTGGTAGCTCTGTGCTCTATCAGCTGTCCCCACCCACCTGTACCTGCCCTATCCTGTCCTTCATTTCCTGCTTTCTAGCTCATCTCAATTGAGTTGATTACACACACACACACACACACACACACACACACACACACACACACACACACGGTCGCTGTTCTACTTACCGTTGCTGACTTGGAAGGTAAGCAGCTGAGCTTCTAAATGCCCCATTTTCAGTGTGCACACACTCACCAAACCGCCTGTTCAACCGGCAGAATCTCACCACTGGCTGCAGTGTCCCGGGGTCATGTAATCCCCTTTGGCAACCTTCTGACAAACTGTTGCGACCTAGGTTCAGGTAGTCATTACAAGACACAATTTAGTCTTAAAGGAACCTATTTTATTAGAACAGCTGTGAATTACGTTCATTCCCAGCTTAGTCCAAATTAATTCCAAAACAAGTCCTTCAGAAAAAGTCCTTGGGGCTTATCGCAAACTTTTATCTTCTTTGCTACCCTGCCGAAGGCCTTTCTGGGCAAAGCCCCACGAAGTTCAGAAATAAGAGATGCCGACTGGAAAACAGATTTAGCAACATTGCTTTCCTACAAAGAGCCCAAGAGCCTTTGCTGCTCTTTTAAGCCTTATGGGAGGGGCCAATCGTCTCCTGGCCTTACTTCCAAGTTGTCCTTTTTGCTTTAGTTGTTCTTGCCTTCTGGTAGTTCTGCGCATGGGTGCACTAGGAACAGGCTCCTCCTGTTCCTCTGCCTCTCTGCTGTCCAACTCTGGAGGTTCCAGAGTCTGCACATCACTCTCAGATGGCCCTGGCCCCATCTCTGCCTCCGATGCAGAGTCCTCCCCAGACTCCAGGACTGGCCCATGTTCCTCCCCTAGTCTCCTCACTGTCCGACTCCGCTACTAACTCCGTGGGCTGTTGATGGACCACAACACAAGCAAAGACAATAGGGAAGTCAGATTCACTTAATAACCATGTCACTAATTTAACAACTGCAATCATTCACTTAAGAACCATCGTAAAAGGGGACAAAATTCACTTAAGAGACGTCTCACTTAGCAATAGAAATTTTGGGCTTAGTTGCGGTCGTAAGTCGAGGACTACCTGTATCTCCTTAACTTTCAGACTTTGTTTTATTTATTAGCAAAATAATTACATTGAAGCGTACGGCCTTTGTATAGCTTAAAAGCTGAATTTTGGAAGTGCGTCCTTCTGAACCCTGTGTCCTCAATTTATGGTGGCAAAATCTTTTCCATTCCTTTGCCTTGGGACTGAGACTCAGAAAGAAGGCTTTTCACGAATCCTGAATAATTTAGATCGTCTTCCGTAGGTTGGAAAAGGATTGTTCATTTATTTTTAATTGCACCCGTTTTTGAATTAATGGTTAAAATTTAAAGCACAAGAACGATGTGGCTCTTTTTTTTTCTTCGTCTTCTTCCTGAAGTTCGGATCGGCTAATTTATTTTTTAGCAACGGGAAGGAGAGTAATTGTGATTTGTAGTAGTAGTAAGCAGCATTTTTAAATTCCCAGGGGAGAGAACTCCAAGTACTTTGCTTCAAGAAGTTTCCAGTTCGAGATTTTTGTCTCGAATAAATGGATTATGAGAGAATTGTACTTGGTGAACGACAGTGGATTGGGGCCATCTTAGCTGTTGGCCTGAAAATAAACTCCTTTATCTCTGTTCCAGACCTTCAAGAAACTTGTGAAAACTTTTCTATTTAGTAGACTTACAATTATTTTAGTACCCAGTGAAGTTAGATATAATGTATGTATGTATGTATGTATGTATGTATGTATGTATGTATGTATGTATGTATGTATGTATGTATGAGTTCAATTTATATGCCGCCCTTCTCCGGAGACTCAGGGCAGCTTACAATGTGTTAAGCAATAGCCTTCATACTTTTGTATATACCTGCTTAGTAGGGCTTTTGCCCCCCCCCCCCCAAGCGGTGTTCTTTTTTATACAAAGCCAGCTTATTGCCATATTCAGCTTGCTGGATATGGTGTTCCATAATGAGACAGTCGAGATATTTATAATTCTAGCATTGATGATGTTACCTAGTATGGCAAGGAAATAAGCAAGCTCAGAGAACACCAAGGGACCTCTCATTTCAACCCCGAGCTACAAATATTCTCCTTTATTCATATTTATAATCCAGCCTGTGATTCAGATCTGTGCAATTGATCTGTGGTAAACTCTTTGTTAGACTTGGGCTACCTAATGTAATAATATCGGAACCTAATGTAATTGGAGAGCACAACTCAGAGAAGAAGGTAGTCTTCAACTTACGACCACAATTGAGTCCAACATTTATGTTGGTAAGTGAGAAATTGGACCATGGGGAAGCTACAACAGTGTGAAAAATGGTCATAAATTCATTTTTTTCCAGCGCCGTTGTAACTTTGAACAGGTCACTAAATGAACCGTTGTGAAGTCAATAAGGGAAGGACTCCCTGGTTTTCATTTTCTGGGTATAAACACATTTTCAGCAATGTTTGGGGAATTATATCTCCCCTCGCCTTGAATAACATTTTCCATCCTCTGCCACCCACAGCAACAGCAATGTAAGTTGAGTTAAGAGAGAGTAACTAGCCCAACAGTTACTCATCTGTGACTCAGGATAGACCTCAGTTTCCCTCTTTCCCCTGTCCACCACCACATACGCTCTCCTGAAAAATGTTCCTAAAAAATGTATTTATAGAAGGAAATCCCAGATGAGCTGTAAGCTGCTTATCTTAAAAGAGAACAGAGGAATCAAAACCGTTTGAGCATCCCTCGTCAATTTTGCCAGAGAAGAACAGAGCCAAACTTCAATTAATGGGATAAGAGAATAAACCGATAGATAGATAGATAGATAGATAGATAGATAGATAGATAGATAGATAGATAGATAGATAGATAGATAGATAGATAGATAGATAAAGATATATATATATGTGTGTGTACAGGTAATATCTCGGGTTTCTTTCCGTGTAATTGTAAACGTATCTTTAGAAGGATAGTAGCGACGTTTCGATGAAATCACATTCATCATCTTCTGTCTGATGTTCTCGGTTTGGTCCTTATGGGCAAACTGTGTGATCTTAACTTTTTAAGTTTGCCCATAAGGACCAAACCGAGAACATCAGCCAGAAGATGATGAATGTGATTTCATCGAAACGTCACTACTATCCTTCTAAAGATATGTTTACAATTACACGGGAATAAACCCGAGATATTACCTGTACACACATATATACCTGTGAAAACTTGCATAGACAGATATATATATATATATATATATATATAGAGAGAGAGAGAGAGAAAGATATAGAGATATAGACATACTGTATATGTAGATATATATTTCTCTTTTCTAATCTAGTAGCCATCAAAATAGATCACAGCCACTTAAAAACAAATATTCTAATTCTGCCTTAACTGTTTGTTTTGTGCAACAAACAGTTATGCCTTTCTTTCTTTCTTTTTTTTCTTTTTCTTTTTCTTTTTTTTTTTTTGCAATTTACTTCCTGCCTGTTAATACAGATGTTTTAGTTCTGCTTATCTTGTAATCGAAATAATTCAATCTCATTGTTTTGCCTCAAAAGTCACACCAATGGTTAATTTGTTTCCAAACTTCAGGTACTTCCGATAGGCCCATTTTTCACCCTCCCTGAGCCTCCACACGGGCCCTGCAGTTACCTCACATCCAAAATGGGCTGCGTGGAGATTCCTGGGAGGAGAAGAGTGGGGTGGGCAGGGCCAGCCAGCCCTTGCAACTACCAGTTCAGTGAACCAGATGTAAAATTAGCATTCGATCCGAACCGGCTGAATCCCACTCCTGAACCTAGGAATGTTGATGATTCACAACGAATCCTATCTCGTTTAGAAAGCATTGACCATAATTCTCCATTTCACTGGTGATTTCTCGGTTCTCTGCTTTACATAAAAGATGAAAACAGGTGCAGAAGAGACACAGATGTTTGCACAAAGCTGGTTTATAACCTGGTTTATCATTGTCCAGTTCTGGTTAAAGCCAATGGAAGGAATGGAGAAGAACGACTATAGATTGGAATGGAATGATTATGTGTGTCTCTTTCTGTCCTGAAGCCGAAAATGAATTCCCGGCCATATATTTCACTCCGGCAGAAGAGGCCCGTAAAAAAAAAAGAAACTGCACATGGTATAGTTATGCAATCAACATTTTTCAAAAGCACAATCAGTATCTCTCCGAGTTTGGAGCCAGCATGCATATATACTGTATATATTTGGTGATTACTTCCTTATTTTTATTTAGCTGCAGCTGTTATGATCTGATAAGGATGTGTTTTTTTTTTCCTTTCAATCTTTAGACCAGGATGTTTATGAAAAGGATGTTTTCTAAAAATTGGAAGGAAGGGTTCTTTATTTTATTTTACATATACATTTTTGATACATTAAAAGCATCTTAAAATAGAAGTAGTGAATTATATATGTGTGTGTGAGTGTGTATGTATAGGTATGAATGTGTATGTACAGTATATGTACAGTGTACATATATTTACATGTGGAGGCTTTAATCCTGCAGTGGATAGACAATACCTAAAATGATGGTGATGAATGATGAAATGTATATGTACAGTATATATGTATGTGTATAAATGTACATATATAGTACATCTTTTTTTTCCGCTTTCTTCTCTTGTCGTAGGTTTTTGTGTGTATATTTTTCTTCAGCCATAGCTCAGTGAAATCACATCCACTATCCTAGACTTTTTCAGACAGCAGGCAAGCAATCTTAGCCTCTACAGGGAGGGAACATATGGTAAGGGTGTGGATAACTGATGAGGACCAATCAGTCCGAAATAGATCTATATTGGTCTCCCAATAGGCAGCAAAACGTAGCCTCTACGGGGAGGGAACATATGGTAAGGGCGTGGCTAACTGATGAGGACCAATCAGTCCGAAATAGATCTATATTAGTCTCCCAATAGGCAGCAAAATGCTTGCTTGCTGTCTGAAAAAGCCTAGGATAGTGGATGTGATTTCACTGAGCTATGGCTGCAAGCTGAGAAACTTGGTTTACGTAGGAAAATACCTGGCTGAAGAAAAATATACATATAGTACATATATATACAGTATATGTCTCCTGGTGATTGGCCCCAAGTCATCCAACTTGTTTTCATACCTAAGGCAGGACTAGAACTCATAGACTCACATTTTCTAGCTTGATGCTTTAACCACTAGACCTGGTTCTCTACTGATTGGTTATCTACTAAATATGCATCCATCCTCAGTGTGTGTGTGGTGGGGGGTCAGTACCTCCATCTCCTATTCCCATTAATTGGAGAGAAGAAGAAGACAAGTACTTACTGACTTATGAAGATTAGAATTTAATTGTGGATGTGGTTTACTTAAAAAGCTTTTTGTTAGAAAGAGAGCTGTGTTAGTCTATGGTAATCCCAAAATAAAGAGGCTGGCCCAAGCCAGTGTTGAAATTCAACTTTTTTTACTACCGGTTCTGTGGGCGTAGCTTGATGGGCGTTGTGTGACTTGGTGAGTGTGGCTTGGTGGGCATGACAGGGGAAGGATACTGCAAAATCTCCACTCCCACCCCACTCTGGGGCCAGCCAGAGGTGGTATTTGCCGGTTCTCCAAACTGCTCAAAATTTCCGCTACCGGTTCTCCAGAACCTGCTGGATTTCACCCCTGGCCCTGAGCCCCTTTTCCAACCACTGATTTTATTAACAGACTCCTTTGTGAGCTCCAGTTTCTCTTCTTAGACAAGAAAAGAGGGAGTTTAATCTGATCTAGGATTTGAAAAGGCGATGAGAGTAGATGGGAGGGAAGCGAGAGGCTGATTTATGCAAATGCCGGTTTTCATGTGTGAGACAAGATTACAAACCTCTCATCAACAAACAATTGTAATGTGTTAATAATCCGTTGGGCTTGTTAAATTCTCCTTGGATGGTCTTTTTGATGTATGGGAGTTCAGTCATCTCTTGCTGTGCCATGCTGGCATCGTTTCTTTGTACTGAAATGTCAGTTTTGAAATCGGTATTTTAAGTGGCCCGGGAGATTAAAAGGCTGTGATATTAACTTCACCCTGGTTTGGAGTGTCAATCACAAACTTCTGCACATTGATTCTTCTGTACGTACCGTGTTTTCCCAAAAATAAGACCTCCCCAGATAATAAGCCCAATTGGGCTTTTAAGTGTATATGCTAAAATCCCCCTGAAAATAAGTCCTCCCTGAAAATAAGGCCCCTCAAAAAATATTTAAACACGTGTGCATCCGGTCCCCGCCATTTCCTCTGGTTAGGGTTAGGGAGACAGAGCTGGAAATCAGGTAAGACAGCAAGAGGAGCCCCATCTTGCTCCACACGCCCCCAAAAATACCTCCCCAAAAATAAGACCAAGCGCTTATTTCAAGGTCCAAAAAAATATAAGACAGGATCTTATTTTTGGGGAAACCCAGATGTTTGTCCTGCTTGGTAGTCCTCAACATACGAACACCATTGAGCCCCACATTTTGAAATGTATGTGAAGTGAGTTTACCTGCATTCAAAATGGGCCGCATGGGGACTCCTGGGAGGGGAGAGGCTGGGCAGGGTGGGCGGGGACAGCCAGGAGTGGGAATTGGGGGGTTCACCGAACTGCACAGAATCTTAGCTAGAGGTTCTCCAAAACCCCTATGAACTCCCAGAAGCCCCACCCCTGGACCAATCTAATTATTACCCAATACGGTACCTTAATTCATTCTGTCATTAAATGAAGCCATTTACAAAGCCGCGCATCTTATTCTCATGATTTTGGATGGTGAATACGCAACAAATATATATATATATAAAATATGCAGCGTGCCAGAACCCAATAAAACATTTTTTTAACATTAATAAAGGAGAATATTTGTAGCTTGGGGTTGACCTGAGGGGTCCTTGGTGCGGTACTGAAATAGCATCCTTTCTTCCGTAAATATTTCAAGAATTGCCTTTGATGCTATAAATAATAGAAACCTAGTTTATTCGATGTGAAAATTAAAAAAAAAAAACAAATTCAGGCGGATTAGTAGACTCTTTTTTGAAGGGGGGGGTTTATATTGGATGAATTCAAGTCCTTTGTTTTCATTTTGGTAACTTCCTCTAATTGTTAATAAATGAGCAATGACTGCTCATCTACAAAGCTGACTGCCAATGCACTATTTATCATTCTTACTATAAGAATATGGAGTATTCAGTACTCATGTAGGCAGATTTGCATTATTAATTTGAACAAAAATTTAGAGCTATTGCAGAAGTGTTAAAGAGCTCGTTACTGAAAAAAAAAGAAATGCTGTCACTCTCAATGGAAATTAAGTTTTTTTACCTGACATTTTATCAACGGCTACCAGAAGTGGGAAGGCATGCCCTTTAGATAAGGTAAAGGTAAAGGTTCCCCTCGCACATGTGTGCTAGTCGTTCCCGACTCTAAGGAGCAGTGCCCATCTCCGTTTCAAAGCCCAAGAGCCAGCGCTGTCCGAAGACGTCTCCATGGTCAAATGGCCGGCAGGACTCAATGCCAAAGGCGCATGGAACGCTGTTCCCTCCTCACCAAAGGTGGTCCCTATTTTTCTACTTGCATTTTTGATGTGCTTTCGAACTGCTAGGTTGGCAGAAGTTGGGACAAGTCACAGGAACTCACCCCATTACGTGGCACTAGGGATTCGAACTGCTGAACTGCCAACCTTTCGATTGACAAGCTCGGCATCTTAGCCGCTGAGCCACCGTGTCCCTTTAGTTAAAAGATGCTAATAAATGTTAAGATAAAAGAAAAATCCATATACATAATCAAGTTTGAACAGCCTTTGTTTTTTATTTTGTTTGTGTGGGGAAAATTTTGCAGCATGTTATATTGCCTGACTTTCCTAAGTAGTAAATATATAGAATTTATACAGAAACTAATTATTTCCTCAGCCTTTGTGTAGCAGACCCTTCTGGCACATGATCCATGTCTTTGATCAAATTAATTAATGTTGACAATGGAAGGGATCACTGTATAAACAAAACTCACAGAAATGCAATTGCCATGGAAAGAATGGATTTAATTTCCCTTGAATGTACTAGGTACATATAAGGTTATATATATAACCGTGTGTGTGTGTGTGTGTGTGTGTGTGTGTGTGTGTGTGTGTGTGTGTGTGTGTGTGTGTGTGTAGTTTTTCTATCAAAGCACCTGGTCTACCCCGTGTTTCACCTTTCAGCTCCAATCCAGGAACCCTCAAGCAGTCTCATTCACAACAAACCATTTTATACCAAATTTCTATTTGTTGATAAAGAAATAAAGGGAGACTAGTGTAGATCTATTTCAAGCTATTTAGCTCTCATCAGCTAGCCCTACCCTTACTCGGATTCAAACTTGGGCTGCCTGTGTATTAGTCAGTTGTATTAACCTCTAAGCCACAAGTTCTCCTCCCTTTATCAGCTTGAGCCAGGGGAGAGATTGTGCTTTTTTCTGTCGAAGCACCTGGTCTGCCCCAATATGGGAGGGAGCATACTGCTTTCCTTTTGCTTTTCAGCTCCAATTCAGGAGCCCTCAGGCAGTCACTATCACAACAGACTATTCTGTATCTAATTTATATTTGCTGATAAATAAAGGGAATCCGAGTAAGGGTATGGCTAGCTGATGAGAGCTAAATAGCTTGAAATAGATCTATACTAGTCTCCCTTTATTTCTTTATCAGCAAATAGAAATTTTATTTATAAAGGACTGGGATTAAGCCATAAAAACAGATTTGCATTAATATCACACATATTTAAAATACATTCATGCTACTGTGTTTCCCTGAAAATAAGACTTCCCCTCAAAATAAGACCTTCTCCCCAAAATAAGCGCTCCCCAAAAATATTTTAACGCATGTGCACCTGGTCCCTGCCATTTCCTCTGATTAGTGTTAGGGAGACAGAGCTGGAAATCAGGTAAGATGGCAAGAGGAGCCCCATCTTGCTCCATGCACCCCAAAATAATAAGACCCCCCCTGAAAATAAGGCCAAGCACTTATTTAAGGGCTCCAAAAAAATATAAGACAGGGTCTTATTTTCGGGGAAATATGGTATCTGTAGAAACACTTTTGTATCACAACGGTCCCATTTTGCCACGTTAAAAATTTGTATTGTTTATAGGTGCTCGTTATCATCCACATGTGGCCGTTGCGAATGATCATTAGAGGATTTGGAGAAAGGATTCATTAATATGCTAATCTGCTTTATCTCTTTGTTACATTTGAATCAGGAATGACTGTGATGAGTTGGACGGAAGCCAAGCAATCAATCTGAATGAGGACGCCACTAAAATTTTGTAGGCAGACAATTTCAAAGATTTGCAGGATTTGACTCGTCTTACGTGTTCTGAATCGAGTTGTCAGTGACGGTGTCTTAAAATTGTTTTTTTGTAAATATGGTTGGAGTCACTGTAGAGCAACATTCCCAGCGTCCCAGCAAGGGGAAAGCAGAGGAGAATGACAACAGTAACACAAAGCATTGTGTCAGCCAGCAGGATCAGTCTCCTTCCATCTGCGCCTCTCCAACAGGAAGTCATCCATTAAGGAACAATAATTCTGAATCGTTTGCAGAATGAAGGCTAACCTCATCGGGAAATGCAATTCCCAAAATGGGTGTCATTTACATATAGGGGTTTTCTCTCCCCCCTCCCATCTCCCACTGCCCCCCAAATACCAGGAGAACAATAGATTATAGAAGGCAGATCAATAAAGGAGAATATTTGTAACTCAGGGTTGAAATGAAGGGTCCTTGGTTCTCTGAGCTTGGTTGTTTTCTTAGACATTTATTTCATTACCCAAGTAGGTAACTTCATCAGTGCTAGGAGGGAGGGGAGATTGCAAGGAGTGGACTGTAGGGTCCTTGCTGCTCTTTGAACTTGGTTCTTTTCTTGAAACGTTTCATCACCCAACTAGGTAACATTATCAGTGCCAGGCACAGCTTTACCATTTTAAAGCCACCCTTGCTTTTGAACAAGCAGGTAGAGGGTGTATTACCAAGTCGGTTTTTCCTAGATATCCTAGCAGCATTGGCCAAGTCAACACTGCTTAAGATTCCTTCGGCGTTGTTGATGGCTTCTTCCCTCCTCTCTCCCTCTCTCCTTATCTCAATTTTTAGAGATTACCTTGCAAATAATGACGGGGGTCTAAGCATTTACAGAACGTTAACATGAATCAGCTCAGTAATCTTTTCAACATTCAGACAAATAAACATAACCCTGTAACCTTGATGGTAACATTTTCAGATGGAGTGGTAAAGCTTGAATGATTCTTTCTTGCTTAAGGCTACTTAGTGAGCAAATAGAGATGTTTGAAACTGGAGACAAGTTGGAGAGTCATGCCTACCATGCTTTGTTCCGGACTCCCATGAGCAGCTCTGAATCGAGCAAATGCTGTAGGACTAAGTGGACTTTCAGTTCTGGGAAAGGTTGACTTATCTTTTGTTAATAAACAGATATGTGCCTGTGAGTTCCCAGACTGCCATTACTGTATAACGCTCTATAAGCCACTCTGTCAGCATGTCAAGATGCGTTTATCCTAGTGCTGACATAAGAAGGAGAACGCAGGGGTCTGCAATGGGACGATGGCCTTTCACTTACTTATTTCTCTCTGGAGATAATGTCCCCTAGGAGAGGGATGGGAGGGGGAAAATTCTTTGAATTGGAGCAGTAGATTAGGAGTGAATGATTGGGAAGATGGCCAATGAATGCAGAGGAGTGGGGGAAGGAAGAGGAGGGGGTTTGGGTCAGCACATCAGTGCTGGCTGCTAGGAGTTGGTGTAAAAAGTGCCGTGCTTAATAAAATGGAAGTTTGTTTTATAAAAGACTTTGTTTGAGATGCAATTTATTTGAAGACGGCCTGAAAACCTGACACACTCTTTATACCAGGAGTGTCAAACTCGATTTCATTGAGGACCACATCAGGGTTGTGTTTTATCTTGGGGAAGGGTGGGGGGAGTGGCCAGGGGGGTATGGCCAGCTCAGCGTCACTTATCAAGGCTCCGTTTTCAGCCGCAGCAGCTTCCTGCAGCCCTCTGCCAGCGAAAATGGAGCCCGGGGGTTCTCGGGTGGTGCACCAGGGGTCCATTTTTGGCTGTGACGGCCTCCTGCAGCCCTCTGTCAGCAGAAACGGAGCTCTCCAATCAGGGGTGGTTTCTAAATTTTTTTACTACCGGTTCTGTGGGCGTGGCTTATTTTGTGGGTGTGGCTTGATAGTCATGTGACAATTCTTTAGGATTTAGCAGGGGTACTGGTCTACCAGGGTTTTAACTGCTTGCAGAACTGTACTAGTCTACTCATTTGTTTTTGGAGGCTACCACCACAGTCTACCACCACACTGCCTTTTAACACTGATCAGCTGATCAGGGCAGTGGGTGGGGCCTCCCACCGGTTTTACAACCGGTTCTTACGAACCGGTCTGAACCAGGGGCAACGCATCACTGGAGTGAACATACATCCACGTTAATGAAGATTTAAAAGAAAGCATTCAATAGCCATGTGCTATAATTTAGACAGTGATGAGGTTTTATTATGTAACCAGTATTTACTTTATACTGATACCATGATTAGAATTTTTCATTTGGATGGATAGATGATAGATACATAGACAGATAGATAGATAAATGGATGCAAGGAAGGAAGGAAGGAAGGAAGGAAGGAAGGAAGGAAGGAAGGAAGGAAGGAAGGAAGGAAGGAAGGAAGATGGATGGGAGGGGGGAG
>JAWJVD010000195.1:245000-309451 GCA_038048745.1 Coluber constrictor foxii
TTGCATGATGTGACAGGTTTGTATGGGAATACATTTTGTTCAGAATATATTTTTATGCAACAACTACAGTAGTATTCAGCCAGTAGATGGCAGTGTCTGCAAGTTTGGATCTATGGTTTATACTCTATGTTCTTTCGTCCTAAGTAGAGTTTCCTGCTTGCTGCAGTTGAGCAGTAAAGCAGTAAAGCACATGGTGACTGTACTCCTTGTTTAGCCTATGGTGCTATACATAAACAGGATTTCTAACAACTTCTGCTTCATTTGGAGAATTCTAAATCTACAAACTATAGCTATACCTGGTCCTAATCTCTCCATCTACCCTTCCAATTCATTGGAAAGAGCAGCTTCTTTTCACACGTGACAGGGACTAGCTATGCTCTTATTGTCCAACATGCCCTCACATTTTTCATACACTGTACCAGGGAGAGAGAAATTTATGGTAGCACCTCAGAGGGGATTTCTAGCCTTCATGCTTACGTCATTCATTTCCTGAAAACATCACTAGCTTATGATCCAGATATACGAATTTTCATTTGGAAATATTCTCAGATAATTGGGGGGGAAAAAGAACAACCCAATTTCAGTTCAGTCATTCAGTCAAAGGAACATTTGAGAAATGGCCATAAATGCAAAGTATAAAGGAGGTTATGCCAGGCTTCACAAAATGGTGGATCTAGAACAAGGTCAGAAATCCAAGAATTTAGGATCAGTGTTTTTTTTTTTATCAGGAAGTAATGAATCCTTGGAGGGGCGCGGTGGCTTAGTGGCTAAAATGGTGAGCTTGTCAATCGAAAGATCAGCAGCAGTTCAGCGGTTCAAATCCCTACTGCCTCATAACGGGGTGAGCTCCTGTGACTTGTCCCAGCTTCTGCCAACCTAGAAGTTTGAAAGCGTGTAAAAAAATGAAAGTAGAAAAATAGGGACCACTTTGGTGGGAAGGTAACAGTGTTGTGTGCGCCTTTGGCATTTAGTCATGCCGACATGACATGACCACAGAGACGTCTTCGGACAGCGCTGGCTCTTCGGCTTTGAAACGGAGATGAGCACTGCCCCCTAGAGTCAGGAACGACTAATACATATGTGCAAGGGGAACCTTTACCTTTACTTAATGAATCTGTAAACAAAGCATTTCAGCCAGACAGTTTCTAGAACAAGGCTTATCTAGAAAACATATATTCAAATCCTCTTGTGTTTCCTTCTCCTTCCCACCTTATATAACAGGTTTTCTCCTTTTATCCAGCTGTCTTAAATCCATTTTCACAACAGATTTACTACCAAGGGTGCTTTTCACCGAGTGTGAGAGAGACCGGTTAAAGATTCTGCCACTATAGTTTATTTCTCCTCTGTAAAATGACTTACTGCCTTCAATTAAGTACTTTTAGCTGATACATTTGGGTATAGAGAACATTAATATGCATGGCACAATGTGGCATCTGAATAATGGAACCAGTTGTTCTTATTTAAAGTTTTTTATTTTTTTATTTTATTTTTATTTTATTTTAATTTGATTTATATGCCGCCCTTCTCCGGAGACTCAGGGCGGCTTACAATGTGTTAAGCAATAGCCTTCATACTTTTGTATATTTATACAAAGTCAGCTTATTGCTAAATATAGTTAAATATAGTCTCGAATTAGTGAAGTATCATTGCTTTGTTCCATCTCTGTAAAGATCCCTCATCTTAGCTGTGCCTCTACGGATAACCCTCGACCTAAAACCATTCATTTAGTGGCCATATAAAGTTACAATGACACTAAAAAAGGGTGTTTCCAAGAAAAGATTGGACACCCATTGGTCTGAAATGGTGTAGGGCAGGGTTTCTCAACCTTGGAAGCTTGAAGATGGGTGGACTTCCCATCTGCTGCCTGGGGGATTCTGGGAGTTGAAGTCCACCCATCTTCAAGTTACCAAGGTTGAGAAACAATGGTGTAGGGTCTCCTACTTGAGAAGGGGGCTGCATTAGAAGACCTCCAAGGTCCTTTCTAGCTCTATTCTGATTGATTGAAGAATATGGGTAGCCTTCAAGTTGGAACAATTCATTTAGCGACCGTTTGAAGTTACAACGGCACTGGAAAAAATGACTTACGACCATTTCTCACACGGATGACCTTTGCAGGGTCCTCATGGTCAGGAGATGAAAAATTCAGATGCTTGGCATCCAGTTCATTTTTATGATGGTTGCAGTGTCCTGGAGTCACACAATCTTCTTTTGTGGCCTTCTGACAAGCCAAGTCAATAGGGGGGAAGCCAAGTTCGCTTAATGACCGCATCACCCACGTAGCAACTGGAGAGATTTGCCTAATGATTGTGGTAAAAAAAAAATTGGGTCATGAAACAGTGCAAAACTCACTTAGAAACTGCCTTGCGTAGCAATGGAAATGTTGGTCATAACCCAAGGACTACCATCTCTAGGTTCTTACATGGTCTCCAAAGTTCTTTCCCACTCTGTTATTCTGCTACTCTGATCTACTGTTGGATTTTGAGGGAAATAAGGAAGTATCTTCCCGTTAACAGCTGAAAGAAAGAAAGAGAGAGAGAGAGAGAGAAACAAAAGGAAGGAAGGAGAGAAAGAAAAGAAAGAAAGGAAAAGGAAGGAAGGAAGGAAGGAAGGAAGGAAGGAAGGAAGGAAGGAAGGAAGGAAGGAAGGAAGGAAGGAAGGAAGGAAGGAAGGAGGAGAGAAGGAAGGAAGAGAAGGAAGAGAAGGAAGGAAAGGAAGGAAAGAGAGAGAGAGAGGAAGGAAGGAAGGAAGGAAGAGAAAGAGAAAGAGAAAGAGAAAGAAAGAAAGAAAGAAAGAAAGAAAGAAAGAAAGAAAGAAAGAAAGAAAGAAAGAAAGAAAGAAAGAAAGAAAGAAAGAAAGAAAGAAAGAAAGAAAGAAAGAAAGAAAGAAAGAAAGAAAGAAAGAAAGAGAAAAAAAAGAGAATGGATAGCTGCACTCAGTTTTTAAGATAACTTCTCCCTTCATCCCTCTCAAATACAAACACAATTCAATTGTTCAAAATTTCTTTTTTATTGATGAATGTTATACCTCTCTGTAGATTTATTTGCTGAAGTGCGATCTGTTGGCCGAAGCGTAAATGTAAATGGACGAAAAGTACTACTGCTGCTGACAGCTGTTCATTTCGTTTCCTTTGGTATCCCAGGGATTATTTTAGCAGGAAAGGTACAGATGAACGTTGGCTCAAAATGGATTATTAATATTATTATAATCATAGTGACAGATGGAAGACATCATCGTAATCAGCAATAATTTAGAGAATGAGGCATTTTGGCATTGCTTGCATTTATTCCTGAATAAACATGCAGATAATGGATAATAGGCAAAGATCCAGCTCTTCCTTCCTCCCCAGTGGTTACAATGCAGTATTGCAGGCTAATTCTGCTGACTGCCAGCAATTCAATTCTCACTCGCTCAAGGTTGACTCAGCCTTCTGTCCTTCCGAGGTCGGTAAAATGAGGACCCAGATTGTTGGGGGCAACAGGCTGACTCTGTAAACCACTTAGAGAGGCATTGTTAAGCACTGTAAAGCAGTATATAAGTCTAAGTGCTATTGCTATCTTTATATTTAACAACATTTTACAATGCGTGCATTTAAATAAACAGTCTTTTAGTTCTGCAGCTGTTATCATGTGAAACCAAGATTGAATGATGGCTTCTATTAACTGGGTTTTATTGCTGGGTCGCTTCCGATTAACAGATTTCTTTAGTCGGCTCTATAGATTTTCAATTGGGTGAAGGTCTGGGTTATTCCCAGGCCATTCCACGATTATTAGTATTAACTGACGTGATCATTTTTGTATATCTCGTTTTTTCTACGGTGATCATTTTTGAATCTCGTTTTTTCTACGTGTTTTCTTTTTTCTACTGTAACTGCTATTCTAATAGCAAATCCTTCATCAAAGTTATTGCATGACATTCTTGATTCAATTATCTTTCCATTGATATATAATTTGACGGTGCTACTCCAAAAAAAAGTTGTGTTATTAGCTTGTTTTAGAAAATACACTTTCCCCAAAAGTTCCCACAATTTTGGCCACGACTGTATTTTGTGCAAACATTTCAGAATAAAAGAGTGTCAGAAGACAAGAGGTAATCGGATTTTTATGAATAATTCAGATTACAGGCCCCATTTTAAGTGATTCATGGTAATAATATTTGGCCTCATCGGGCTCTTCAAACAATCAGAATGTTTTCCCCAAAATAAAGCCCTGTCTTATATTTTTTTTTTGAACCCTGAAATAAGTGCTTGGTCTTATTGCCATGCACTCAAAAGCCTGATTGGGTTTATTATCAGGGGATGTCTTATTTTTGGGGAAACAGGGTAAAAAAAGTATCTTTTGTGATGTTTGGTTGGCTTCACAACATGAATTACACGCAGTTGTAATTTTGGGTTGTTACAAATGAAGCTTGATATCTACTGTGATTCAATCCCCTATTGCAAGGGTGAAATGCTCCCGATTTGGACCGGATCGCCCGATCCGGTAGCGATGGCTCTGTGATATTACGATTTATCTTGAAATTGATTGTTTCCTGATTGCTTACTTGTACCCTATGACCAGGGGTGAAATGCTCCTGGTTCAGACCGGATCGCCCGATCCGGTAGCGATGCAGGTGGGTATTTTGGAGAACCAGTAGCAAAAGTCCCTGCCCACCCCCCCCCCATGCCCAGCTAAGCTGCACAATCATTAGAGGCTTTTTTTTTTTTTACTTTTAAAAGCATTTTTTCTACAACCTCTTCGGCCGAAAAAATGCTTTTAAAAGTAAAAAAAAAAACCTCTGATGATCATCCGGCTCAGCTGGGATCATCAAAGGCTTTTAAAAGAACCCCCCCCTTTTTTTTTTCTTTTAAGTGCCTCTGACGATCCCAGATGAGTTGCCTGATCATCAGAGGCATTTAAAAGAAAAAAAGTCTCTGCCGATCAGGCAACTCAGCTGGGATCGTCAGAGCCTTTTGATAGCATTTTTTTTACAAAATGGTTTTAAAAGTAAAAAATGGTTTTAAAAGTAAAAAAAAAAGTTGGCCACGCCCACCCAGTCACACTACCCCTACCACCACCACCAAGCCACGCCCACAGAACCGGTAGTAACAAATTTTAGATTTCACCACTGTCCTATCGTTACTGAAGCTGAGATGAGGAAAGTCAGAAATTTAACAGCGGGCTTTGGAACAGTACGACAATTAAATCTGAGCAGGATTTTCAGGCATGTGAGCATATGCTGTTTTATACCTTTTATACATGTATAATATAGTCTATTGTATAGTATAATAATACATGTATAGTATTTGTACTTTTCAAGCAGTTGATATTATTATTATCCAAGAATATATTTGGTTTTCAAACAATGAAGTCTCTTGAAAATGTACTTGAGCAGACATGAAAAGCAGGCCAAAAAGAAAAAAAAGAAAAGAAAAAAAAAGAGTTTATGGCCGCAATTATTATACCGACATTCCACGCAAAAACTCCTTCGTTCTATCTGTAGCCAGAGATTAAAAGCCGCAGATATTTTGTTAAAATTTGGGAAATACTTTTGTTTTCCCTCAGGCTAAATTCCATGTAACATCTGTAATTACCATTTCTCCCAAACCATAATTTTATGTCCTTCGACTATAAGTCCTTGAAAGAAAATGCTGAAATGTTTTGGCAAAGTTAATCAGATTCCAGCTTTATGTTTCTCTACATGGGGCTCCCCTTGAAGAGCACTCGGAGGCTCCAACTGGTTCAGAATGCGGCCGTGCGGATGATTATGGGAGTGACTCGTCGCACCCATGTGACACCTCTCCTGCGCGAGCTGCACTGGCTCCCAGTGGTCTTCTGGGTGTAATTCAAGGTGCTAGTCACCACCTTTAAAGCGCTCCAGGGTTTAGGACATGGATATCTAAGAGGCCACCTTCTGCCATCGATGGCCTCCCATCGACCAATATGCTCCCACAGAGAGGGGCTCCTCACGGTGCTGTCGACCAAGCAATGTCGACTGACGACCCCCAGGGGGAGAGCCTTCTCTGTGGGGGCACCTGCCCTCTGTAATGAACTACCCTGGGGATACGCATGATCCCCGACCTGCGTACCTTCGGCCGTGCCCTTAAGACCCTACTTTTTCAATAAGCTGGACTAGCTTGACAAGAATCCTGACTGGGTGTTTTAAATTCTTGGGTTTTTTTAAAATTGGGGAGCCAAAGTATTTAATTTGTTTTAACTGTCTTTTAAATTTTGTATACTAGGTTATTTCAACGTGGCTGTGCACCGCTCTGAGTCCTTCGGGAGAAGGGCAGTATAGAAATTCATTCAATAAATAAATAAATAAATAATAAACAAACAAATATCTCTAGCAGAGTGTTAGATTATATATGCTAGAACAGTGATGGCTAACCTTTTTGCCCCCACGTGCCAAAGTGAGGGGAGCGTGGGGGGCCATGTGTGCCCATTCCTATAATTCAATGTGCCCTCCTCCCACGCATGAGTATGTGACCCCCTGCGCTCCCCCCGCTTTTGGCGCATGATGGCACAGTGGGCCCTGTAGGCCCGTTTTTGTTCTCCCCGGGCTCCAGAGGCTTTCTAGGAGCCTGGGGAGTGCGAAAATGGCCTTCCCCACCCTCTCGAGGCCGGAAACAATCTGTTTACCCACTTCTGGAAGGCCCGGAAATCAGCTGGCCGGTGTGCACATGCACGCTGCAGCTTAGCTAGGGCAATGCTCGCATGCCCACCGATATGTGCCATAGGTTCACCATAATGGCGCTAGAATCTCGGGCTGCCAAAATAATGGGAATTAAGAAGAACCGATTACTTTTTGCAATTTGATTACTTTTTGGATTGGATCGGATTGGATTGTGTTACTCCTTTAATCGCAACAAGTTGTTAACTCTTATTTAATCCGTTGCATTTGGCTACTTCAGTTTTTTGAAGTCTCTGTGTTTGTTCTTAATTACTCTTAGATCTTCATAAGCTTCTAGAATATAGGTAGCTCTTGACTTACGACCACAATTGAGCCCACAGTGAATGTTGTGAAGTGAATGTTTTACGACCTGTCGGGCCACAAATTGTTAAGGGAATCACTGTCATTGTTAAATTAGTCACACCGTTGGTAAGTGAATCTAGCTTTCCCATTGACTTTGCTTGTCAGAAGATCGCAAAAGGGGATCCCTTGACCCCCGTACAATGCAACCGTCATTAATGTGAGTCCATTGTCAAGCATCCGGAGGTAAATCACGTGATCACGGTCCTAAGTGTGAAAAAATGGTCATAAGTCACTTTTTTTCAGTGATGTTGTAACTTCGAACGGGCCCTAAGCGAATTGTTGTAAGTCGAGGGCTACCTGCATAGATAGGTAGTCCTCGACTTACAACAGCTCATTTAGTGACCATTCAAAGTTATAACATGACTAGAAAAAATGACTTACGGCCATTTTTCACCCTTGCAACCATTGCAGCGTTCTCCGTGGTCACGTGATCAAAATTCAGGCAACCTTGGCAACCGACTCTTATTTATGACGGCCACAGGGTCACGTGATCCCCTTTTGCAACCTTCTGGCAAGCAAAATCAAGGAGGAAACCTTGATTCACTTAGCAACTGTGTGACTAACTTAACAACGGCAGCGGCAAGGGATCGTAAAATGGGTCAAAGCTCCCTTAAGAAATGTCTCGCTTAGCAACATAAATTTTGGGCTCAATTGTGGTCGTAACCTGAGGACAACCTGTAGTTGCAATGTCAAGTCGTCATTTTTGTAAATGTTCTGTCTCCGCCCCCAGGAATAAACCCAATTCAGACAGTCGGAGGTTAAAATAAGCTGGCAGGCAACCAAGTAGTCTGATAAGGAACTTGGCAGCAATCCCAGCAGCTGCGTGCCAAAGCCTTTATTAACAGAACAGACAAATACACACCACAAGTATCCAGAATAGCCAAAGCTGAGATGCAGGAAGATTTGTTTTTGTTCGTCACAAAAATGGAGGCTGACTCACTCTCTTTTATAGGCTGTGGGGTGTGGTCCAGTGAGTCAGGTAATCACGAGCACGCCGTGCCTTCTGTTGGGCACGTTTCTCCCTGCGTCGCTGGCCAGGATCCAGCCAACACTTATCTCCCTCATCACTGTCCACCTGTGGCTGCGGGGATGTGCTTGGCTCTGGGCCTATCTCTTGCCCTTCGGTGTCCTCCAGGGGCATTGCCAGAGGAGAGGGTTCTGGAGAGGGAGGTCTTGCCAATTCCTCCCTTTCACTCTCGGAGTCCTCTCCTGACGATGACACAGGCTCAGGCAACGGAGCCACAACAGTAAATTTGTATAGTGGGGCCTGAATGCTACACCTTTTTTCCCCATTCTAGCAATTATTTTTATCTTCCAGGTGCAAATTTCTTCCTTTATGATGGGTGGAGTTTAACCAGGGGTGGGATTCTATCAGTTTGGACCAGTTCCAGCAAATTGGTAGCTCTGACGATTGGCTGGGAAAGAACCGGTTCTCTCTGACAATCCTCTTGGCCTGCCCACCCGACACTGCGCTTAACTTACTTTTATCTTCACCGCTGATTAGCGCGGCAAAACGGATTGCCACATCTCAGCTGTTTTAATTCCCTCGCACAAACACGGAAGGTGATATTTTGTTGAACTGTGCACGGGCGTGCAGCGTGCGTCTGGTGTTGACGCGCAATCACCGAACAGTTGTTTAACCGGAAGGATCCCACCGAGTTTAATTTTGGTTATGGCAGAACTTATCCATGTATTGAGCACTATGCATTACAAGAAAGCTAAGATGTTTGTGCTTATTTCATGGAGCTTTGAGTTGGGATTATGCTTGAGCCCGTATCATGAAACTCCCTAAACATGGTCTTATGGACACCAGTCCTTCCAATATTTTTCCAGTCTTATCTGTATTTTTCCAGGTGGAAAACGCAGGATAACAGCCCTCTTCCAGTCCTCGGAAGTCCTGAGCAGTGGTAAGGCTCCCTATCTAATAATATATTTTTTTTGTTTCGTGTTGAATAAATGAGATATCCAATATGGGGAGAGAATAGCCATCCTAACTTATCTTTAATTGTCAAACTTTTATGTTACTCCACCTGGTCCTTTTCTGAGTATCAAGGTCGCTAAGAAAATTCAAACATGCCCACATCGGATGACCCAAATTCGATCTTGCATCATTATCCTCAGACACGTATATTTGCCTTCGCACCCACCTCTGTTCTTTAACTGTCCGACAATCTCATGTTCATAAAATTTTATGACAGAAGCAGGCCAGCTCACTTAGAAATTAATAAAGAGGTACAGACAGTGGTGAGTTTCAAATAATATAACAACTGGTTTGCTCAGGGTCAGGTTGGCTGTCATGGACGGCATGGTCCATCTCCGTTGTCAGGGTGGAGTGCCCTAATTAATTCATGGGCCTTTAGCCAGATTTCAAAAGAAATCCAATTATTTATTAGGAGCAACATGGCATGTACCCAAGTGAAGTAAGCTCTGCCCCACATAATTTACGGCCCAACTATGACCCTGTTTCCCCCCTCCTCCCAGGTTGTGTCATAAATCACATTCTCCAACAGAGCACTTTTGCGGGCTGTAGAAAACATATCTCTCCTGCTGGCTCTGGTAACCTGGGATACAATCTGGAAAAAGGTATGTGTGGAATGCTCTTCTGGTTATCGCAGCCAAGCTGCTCAATCAGTTCCTCTCCCCTCTTGCCTATGGCAATGCTTTACGAGTTGACATCTGTCTTCCAGCTCTGCCGCACATGAAGGATGAGCCTCCCGCAACCGCCAACCTGACCCTCGGTGAACTGGTTGTTCAATTTTCATCTTTTGCCAAAAGGCTATTTCCAAGGATGCTTGTCTGTATGTTGGTCTCGTGGCTGTTTCAGCCTTCTGGATGTGGCTCCTTTAAAAGGCAAGGTTCCTGAGGAACGAGGACGGGTGGGGGTTTAACATAGAGACAAAGAGTTGATCCTCCTGAGACCTCACGCGGGAAGGTGAAGAATTGCGTGGAAGTGAAGGGAGGGATTCCTCCCCCCTGTGGAGCTGCATGCAGGGGGTTTTAGTCAACCGGAGGGCAAAAGTGAGAAGGCAGAGGAATTAAATTGGTAGCACGATTGAAGCTGGGCCCAATGTAGGGGAGACTTTGGGGTTAGTTTGGCCCGGAAAATTATTAGCACTATCACCTGCTATCAAAGTGGATCCTGGGCACTGCGCTACAATGGAGAAATGGGCAACAGAATGGCTGGCATGAGGAAAGGAGGAGGGAAATCTGCCTTCTCCTTCCCTCATGCTGGCCACTCCATTGCCCGTTTCCTCATTGCAGTGCAGCGCAGCACACAGGATCCACTTTGATAGCGGGATGGATGAGTAGGTAATTTAACAATCAGTTCTCTCAAACCGGTGCGAACCGGCTGAATCCCACCACTGGATACGTAAGCATAAAGCATTCATGCAGGTAGTCCTTGACTTCTGACCACAATTGTGCCCAAAATTTATCATGCGAAACAAGACATTTGTTCAGTGAGTTTGGCCCCCATCTTGCGACCTTTCTTACAACGGTTGTTAAGTGAATCACTGCAGTTCTTAAATGAGCAACACGGTTGCTAAGTGAATCTGGCTTCTCCCGTGACATTGTTTGTCTGAATTTTTTTTAGCTATTTAATTATTGATGAGATTTATGTCCTGGGCACTTTTAATTGAACTGTCTTAATTGTTTTAATTACATTTTGTTCTGTGGTTTTCTGTAAGAAATGGTTACAGCAGATATTTATTCTTTAATATTTTATCATGCAATATAATATTGGCCCATTGCTTTGATTGCACTGCTTAATTGCTTTCTTTACTCATCTGGTTATTTAAACGATAGCTTACTCACACATTTTTCATCTTTCTCAGACTTCTCGCTTCTATTTTTCATGTTAAATAAACTTTGGTATCCCAAATTAAAAAAGATATACTGCATGGCCTTAAATGCATGACTAACATATCGCTTCCAATCGTGTATCTGGATTCATAGATCTTGATTCTTCTCATAAATATTGTTTGAAATAGATTTGGGTTTTGTTGAAGATGCTTAATATGCCAAAAAAAAAGCTACTGATTAAAGTTAGGAAGCTTAATAAAATTTTACAGGGTTACATACAATTATCTGTTTTCCAAATGTGATACATAAAAGATGCATTTTGTTTTGGGGGGACCTTCTTCATTTTCTAACCATATTAAAATAATCCCCAAGATTTTAATATACATATAACACTTTAAACGGAGAATTTTCTCTAAATTTTGGAATTCTATATAGGTAGCTGATACAAATAATTTATGGTTTACTACAGTGCTGAAATCCATTTTTTTTACTACCAGTTCTGTGGGCGTGGCTTGGTGGGCATGGCAGATTTTGCAAAATCTCCATTCCCACCCCACTCCAGGGGAAGGATACTGCAAAATCCCCATTCCCTCCTCACTCCTGGTGGAAGGATATTGCAAAATATCCATTCCCACCCCACTCTGGGACCAGCCAGAGGTGGTATTGGCCAGTTCTCCAAACTATTCAAAATTTCCACTACCGGTTCTCCAAACTGCTTAAAATTTCCGCTACCGGCTCTCCAGAACCTGTCAGAACCTGCTGGATTTCATCCCTGGTTTACTAGTCATATCAGAAATCTTCCCCATTAGTTTCTTCTGCTTAATTATCATCTTCTCCAAATAACTTTTCCTCATCTATCAAATTTACATGTTATTTTGCCTTTCTGATTTGGTTTAATCGTGATGTTACCCTTGATGTGTATTGAACAATTACACAATTTCAGGACTGTCACTAAATGTTCTTTTCCTCCGTTTAGGTGGTTTGAGGATAAGTTTGCATCCATAGTACAAATGCCATCCATTCCCAAGGGAAATAAGTCCCCTGATATAACTGAGTCCCCCCGGGGAGAAGGGCGGTATATAAGTTGAAATATATAAGTTGAAATAAAATAACTACAACCTCGGTACTCATCGTTAATTGATTCTGGGAAGTAAAATGAGTACCAAAAATGATGAGTAACAAACAATTTTTTTTCTCATAAGGAATAATGTAGTGAGTATGTGAATCACAAGGCAGCTAACACCGAGAAGTTCTGGCTTGTGGGTTTAGTACTAAACAAATGATGAGTATCAGGGCAAAATTTTTGTGTCAATATGCATTGAGTACCAAATTTGATGAGTTTTAAAGCAGTTCAGTTCCAAGGTAGCACTGTAGAGGGTGGATGCAGAATTTCCCTGGATTAATTATTTGTGAGGCAAAAATTATCTCTGATCGGATTAACATTTGATAATAAAATATGCCTGTATGTGGATCTTTTTAAAATATTTCACCAACTTTGTTTTTACCCATAATGAGGAAATCAGAGCAAGATCATTTTTGGCTTCCATCTTGGTGGTTGTTGTTTTTTTTTTACCGTATCTCGAAAACGCCATTATAATTGTTGTCAAAGCATCGTTTTTCCATAATACAGGTAGTCCTCAATTTACAACAGTCCATTTAGTGACCATTTGGAGTTACAAAGGCACTGGAAAAAGTGACTTATGACCATTTTTCACACTTATGACCATTATGGCATCCGCATGTTTACGTGATTTACATTTGAATGCTTGACAACCGACTCACATTTCTGACCATTGCGGTATCCCGGGGTAATCTGATCCCTTTTTGCGACTTTCTGACAAGCCAAGTCAATGGGGAGCACAGATTCACTTAACGTCCATGTTACTGTTCTGCCCCAGCTACAGACCCCAAAGAACGCAGCACACACAAAGTCCGTTCAAACCTTAGTTTACTGAATAAACCAGTCTTTTATAACAACGGCTGTTAATTAATTGCATTAACAGCCGCCAAGAATTCAAAAAATAATAACTGAAAGCTTGCCCAGAAGCTATTTGCAGAAAGCTGATAAGATAAGCAAGACAAGACACGAAGGTATGGGAACTAAGTTGTTCTCTGCAAATTGCTTCAGTCGGTGTTCCTCCTTAAATAGGCTAAGAGTGGCCAATTAGCCCCAAGCCTTACTCTCGAGAGACCTCCTCCTGAGGAGCCACTCCTGCCTTTTGGTAGCTCTGCGTGCCCGTGCATCGAGAAGAGGCTCCTCCTCTTCGTCCTCTTCACTTATGGGAGCTTCTGGAGGTTCTGAAGGCCCTGGCTGAATCCCCGCCTCTGGCACCACATCTTTTCCAGCCTCCTCATTGTCCGACTTGAGTGCCAGCTGCATAGGCTGTTGGCACAGCACCACATCAGCCTCCTCGCTGTCTGAATCAGCTATTAGCTGCACAGGCCGCGAACGGGCCACAACAGTTACTAATTTAAGAACTGCGGTGGTTCACTTAACAAACGCGGCGAGAAAAGTCATAAAATGGGGCAAAACTCCCTTAATAAATTTCTCTCTTAGCAAGAGAAATGTTTGTGGTAGTCTTTGACCTATGACCATTGTGGTCATAGGTCAAAGACTACCTGTACAGCCGTCTGAAAAATAGCAGCTTCTGATTCTTTTCTTAGTAATTTTCAAGCCAGGATAAGCAAACTCTTTTTTTTTTTGACTGACGGAACCTTTATTGAAAACAATTGCTTCCTTAGCAAATAATACATTAAGAGCCGAGGTGGCGCAGTGGTTAGAGTGCTGTACTGCAGCTACTTCAGCTGACTGCTAGTTCAGCAGATCAGCGGATCAAATCTCACCGGCTCAAGGTTGACTCAGCCTTCCATCCTTCCGAGGTGGTTAAAATGAGGACCCGGATTGTTGGGGGCAAGTTGCTATTTAGTATACTGTCGATTGTTGTAAGCCGCCCAGAGTCCTCGGAGAGTGGGCGGCATAGAAATTTGAATAATAATAATAATAATAATAATAATAATAATAATAATAATAATAATAATAATAATAATAATAATAATAATAATAATACAAAATGTATAGATCCCCTGTCTTTAAACAAACCCAAATGTATTTGTGTAACACATCCGATGCTAACAACAGAGATAGGGAGGGAGAAGTATGAACTAATGTTGCCGTTGTGTTATTTATCAGATTCGTACATGGTGAAATTCCTCACCTGGAAAAATGGTGGTTCTTTTTCTGTTTGGACAGTTCATTAACCTGCCAAGTTTTGCAATATCTTTCTTAACACATTTGTGCCTTCTGGGCCTGATATAAAGGAGAGACAGTCCAAAAAAACCCCCACACATCTTTGACAGATGTTTCGAAAACCTGTGACAAATGTTTACCGTCTTCCTTCTGTATTCCACCCGGATCGGATTTTTTTTCTTTTTTTTTTTTGAAAAATTACTCACGGAGAGGAACTCAACCATTCCTAGAAATAATGAAGCTCATTATTTAAGTCCTTTTTTTTTTTTTGCATTAACGTAGCCTGCTTGTAAACACTTTTCCTTCAGTACTTCTGGCTAGAAAACGCAAAAAGGATGGCCCACTCATTACAAAGTCCTTGAGGCTCAGGAGAAGGTAGGAACTGAGCAAACTGTTCTTCTGCCTTGCCAGTTTTATACAGAACCTGGAAATGCTCTAATTACCCCACTCCTGACTAGAAAAACAGGATGCAACCACAAACAGCATAAGCCATTTCTATTTTCTGACATCGGCCCTGAAATAACACAAGAGGTGGCCAGATTTTGCTTGGCAGCGGTACAAGATCAGGCAAAGAACAATTCAGAGCAATTGAACCTACTGTGGTGGCCAAAAATTGTGGAAACGTTTTGAGAAACGTATATTTTCTAAAACTACTAATAACACTACTTTTTTTTTTTTTGGAGTAGTACCATAAAACTATATATCAATGGAAAGATAATTGAATCAAGAATGTCACGCCATAACTTTTATGAAGGATTTGCTATTAGAGTAGCAGTTATAGTATAAAGAAGAAAGTGAAAAACGTAGAAAAAACGAGATATACGAAAATGATCCTTATGTCAGTTAATCATTCGTTGGGTAACCTTTAGCATGAATGATGGCCTTTCAACGTCTTCCCATGGAGTGAACCAAGTCTTTGAGTTCTGTAGCTGTTATCATGTGAAACCAAGATTGAATGATTGCTTCTATTAACTGGGTTTTATTGCTGGGTCGCTTCTGACTAACCAGTTTCTTTAGCCGACTCCATAGATTTTCCATTGGGTTAAGAAGGTCTGGGCTATTCCCAGGCCATTCCAGCAGTGGAATAGGACTATCTTGAAACTCCCCCCAAAAAAGTGGTGTTATTAGCCATCAAACCTCAAAAATACCCTTTTCCCAAAAGGTTTCCACAATTTTGGCCACTACTGTAACCTAAGAATGGATACCCTTTTGGGCAACCAACATCATTGGTGATTCTTAATTTATCTTACTTATTTCTTTCATTTATTTGCTTGCCTGCCTGCCAGCCAAATTACAGTCATCCTTCCAAGAAAACCCTCTATATTCAGAAATCAACAAAATACAAAATCTGGTTTGAATCAGAGATAGAAAATACAGTGGTGATTGTTGTAGTCTACCTTGTTTGTTTGTAGAGAGTCTCTGTTGTGACCTAGGCTTACTGAGTCATTACAATACACAATTAGTCCCCCCAAAAAACCTATTTTATTGTAACAGCTGTGAATTACATTCATTCCAAGCTGAGTCCCAATTAGTTGCAAAACAAGTCCTTTGGAAGAAGTCCTTTGGGATAATCACCAATCTTTATCTTCTTTGACACTCTGCCAAAGGCCTTACTTGGCAAAGCCCCATGAAGTTCAGAAACAAACAAGAGATGCCGACTGGAAACAGAATTAGCAACATTGCTTTCCTGCAAAAGGCCCAAGTTTCTCTTTGTTTCTCTTTTAAGCCTTATCATCTCCCAGCCTTACTCCCGAGTCATCCCTTTTTCTTTAGCTGCTCTTCCCTTCTGGCAGCTCTGTACATGCGTGCACTAGGAACAGGCACCTCTTGTTCCTCTGCCTCTTTGCTGTCCAACTCTGGGGGCTTCAGAATTCGCACATCACTCCCAGATGGCCCTGTTCCCATTTCTGCCTCTGACTCAGAGCCCTCATCTGAGCCTTCCCCAGACTCCAGGACTGGTCCACGTTCCTCCCCAGCCTCCTCACTGTCTGACTCTGCTGCCAGCTCCACAGGCGGCAGGTGGACCACAACATTCTCAGTCATCCAGATCATGCTTTCTCAAAGGTGCTTTTTCAGGAGGCAACTGGACTTTCTTGGTTTTTTTTTTCTTTTGAAGATGTTTCGCTTCTCATCCAAAAAGCTTCTTCAGTTCTGACAGGGGGGAATGGAAGGATGAAAAAAGCATCCTTTTTGGGGGGGGTCTACCTTGATGTTCTTCCGTCACTAAGTCTTGTCCAACTCAGAGTAGAGTAGAGTAGAGTAGAGTAGAGTAGAGTAGAGTAGAGTAGAGTAGAGTAGAGTAGAGTAGAGTAGAGTAGAGTAGAGTAGAATAGAATTCTTTATTGGCCAAGTGTGATTGGACACACAAGGAAATTGTCCTTGCATATTCTCTCAATGTACATAAACAGACAAGATACACTTGTCAAGAATCACAAGGCACAACACCCAGTGACAGTCATACATAACAATAAGCAATTGAATTACAGACCCCCATGGACCATAGCATGCTAGGCTGCCGTGTCTTCCTCTGTTTCCCTGAGTCTGCCCAAATCCACGTTCCTTGGGTTGATGACACCATCTAAACATCTCCTCCTCTGCTGTCCCCTTCTCCTTCTCCTTCTGCCTTCCATCTTTTCCAACATCTGGCTCTTCTCCAAGGAGCTCTCTCTTCTCATTTGGTGGCCAAAGTCTTCCAGCTACGGTATCTGTAGTCTACTTAAGGGCCTATAATTCCAACCTTAGAGACCATCAAAATCCTAACTGCAGAAGTATCTCGGACACAATGATTTCACATTCAGGGTGATGGTGGCTTTTGAATTGGTCGAATTTTGTCCTTCGGTGAAAATTCAGAGTGAAAATTCACTTCTCATCACTTCAACTTTCCTTTCTCCTGCCACTTGTAATACATTTTTGTACCCATATTGGATTAGACTTCAGTTCCAGGAAGGAAAGACGCAAGTCTTATTTTTAAAAGAGTATGATTTATGTTATACTATTATTATTATGTTATTATGTTATGTTATGTTGTTATGTTATTGTAAAAGCTTGTTTACTGTGAATTATAATATGCTATGTTAGATATAATTACTATTTTGTGTACTGTTGTTCTGAGGAACTTTTGTTGACTTTCTTAAATGCAACACATACATTACTTATCTTTGATTTAATTCCATCCTGTTGCTGTTTTCAATTTGAATACTCTTCTCTCTCTCTCTCTCTCTCTCTCTCTCTCTCTCTCTCTCTCTCTCTCTCTCTGTCTTTCTTTCTTTCTTTCTTTCTTTCTCTCTGTCTCTCTCCATCTCTGTCTGTCTGACTCTTTCTCTCTCTCTCTTCCTCCCTCCCTCCCTCCCTCTCTCTCTGTGTCTCTGTCTCTCTCTCTGAAAGGTTTGAATGATTGTTGTCTTTCTTGCCCTAAATCTTTCCCACTACCTCCTTAATTTTCCATTTCTGAAACAGCTTGTCACTACATTGCACTTCTTAACAAATATCAATTTAGATTTGTAATGCTTATGCTGAATCCTGCTGTTTGTGGCACATTAGCATTATTGTAAAATACAGTAAATTACGTGCTGTGTTTTTAGATTTTAGAGCTAAGTAGTAAATGGGAGAAACGAGTCTAATTATCCTTTATTGCTGGAACATATTAAATTACCTAACAGTCTGGTAAACTGGGAGCTGAAATAAACCTCTTCTCTTCTCTTCTCTTCTCTTCTCTTCTCTTCTCTTCTCTTCTCTTCTCTTCTCTTCTCTTCTCTTCTCTTCTCTTCTCCTCTCCTCTCCTCTCCTCTCCTCTCCTCTCCTCTCCTCTCCTCTCCTCTCCTCTCCTCTCCTCCTTCTCCTTCTCCACTTCTCTCCTCTCCTTCTCTTTCCTTTTTCCTCTTTCACTTCCTCCTCTCCTTTTTTCCCTTCCTCCTCCTCTCCTCTCTCTCCCTCTCTCCCTTTCTTTCTCTGTCTCTTATATTCATCATGATAAGCCTAGAGAAATTTACATCTTGTTATAAGAGTTTTAGAGTTCATTTAGAAAAAAATTCAAATGAATTGTTGTCATCATTATTTTATTTTCCAACCTTACCTGGAATGGGGGAATCATGCTAAAGAGGCTCATGCCTTCATCACTACCGGCTTAGATTACTGCAATATGATTGACGCGGGGCTGCCTTTGAAAATCACTCAGAAGTTGTATTTGGTTCAGAATGCAGGCATTCACAATAGGGAGCAGAGGATGCTAATCCTGTAGGCGCTGGGTAAGTTGCAGCAGGATTCTGAGTGTATTTTAGGTTAGGTAGAAGTTGCCCAAATTGTGATCAATGTCTGGGCGTCTAGTTATCTGCAGGACCTTTGGTGTCAGAGTTCCAACAGATACCCTAATTAAACCATGAGCCTCGAGCCAAGCTTCAAAAGAAATCCAGTTATTTATTAGGAGCAACATGGCATGTACCCAAGTGAAGTCAGCTCTGCCCCACCTAATTTACGGCACAACTATGACCCTGTTTCCACCCCCTCCTCCCAGGGTGAGTCATAAATCACATTCTCCAATGGAGCACTTTCGCGGGCTGTAGAGATCACGCCTCTCCGGCTGGTTTCAGTAACCTGGGATACAACCTTGAGAAAGGTATGCACGGAATGTCCTTCTGGTTGTGGCTGCTGTGCTGCTCCATCATTTTTTCCCCTCTCCTGCCTATGGCAACTCAAGGAATGCTTTACGAGTTGACATATGGGACATATTGATCTACCTGGAAAAACTAAGATAGTCCTTGACTTACGACCATAATTGAGTGCAAAATTTCTGTTGTTAAGTGAGACGTTTCTTAAGTGAGTTCCCCCCTCTCCCAATTTTATGATCTTTCTTGGCACAGTTGTTAAGTTAGCAACACGGTTGTTAAGTAAATCTTGCTTCCCCATGGATTTTGCTTTTCAGAAGTTGGCCAAAGGGGATTATGTGACCTCGGGACACTGCAACCGTCATAAAAACGAGATAGTTGCCAAGCACCTGAATTTTGATCAGGTGACCATGAGGATGCTGCAACGGCCGTGTGAAAAACGGTCATAAGTCATTTTTTTTTCAGTGCCGCCGTATCTTTGAGCGATAACCAAACCAACTGTTGTAAGTCAAAGTCTACCTATATTATCAATGCTCTGCTAATTTAGGCAGGTGAATTTAGAGAAATGAGGCAGACAAAGCTCAACAGTGCTATTTTTCAGAGAAGTATGTTAGAGACGTAGTGGCTAAGATGCTGAGCTCGTCGATCGAAAGGTTGGCAGTTCAGCGGTTCGAATCCCTAGTGCCGTGTAACGGGGCGAGCTCCCGTGACTTGTCCCAGCTTCTGCCAACCTAGCAGTTCGAAAGCAGGTAAAAAATGCAAGTAGAAAAATAGGAACCACTTTTGGTGGGAAGGGAACAGCGTTCCGTGTACCTTTGGCGTTGAATCATGCCGGCCACATGACCACGGAGACGTCTTCGGACAGCGCTGGCTCTTCAGCTTTGAAACGGAGATGAGCACCACCCCCTAGAGTTGGGAACGACTAGCACACATATGCGAGGGGAACCTTTACCTTTATGTTAAATAAAAAAAGATTAATCCATGAAGGCTGATTAATTTATATGTACCTGGTAGGAAATGTTTAAAAATTGTAATGTTTTATTATCCAAAGGAGGGGAAATACCAGCTGTGAAGTATTCTTACATAGTTCTCAGCTATCTACATTTCAATTCAGTCCTGTTAGGAGACATCCATCAAATTTTTACCCCATGTTTTATTTATCGCAGATCTTTTATCGTATTCATATTTGACAGACTAGTGAATGACAGTCTCAGATACCAAGAACCCTGATACAGGAATTATATGTTCATCCATCACTAGTTTCGTAGAAGTCAAATCTGTAAAATCGGCTCTGGCTGCTTGAAAAAAAATGTCTCGAAATGTAGTTTTAACAATCCGCTTTTAAGATGATGCAGAAACATGCTTAATTAACTAATTAGGTCAAAGTAAAAGGGGAAATTGTTCAGTCTGGCCAGAAGAAGGCAGGGATATTCTCAAACCAAGAATAAAAAAGCAAATGAAGAAGAAAGTAAAAAAAAAAATTCTGTACCAGTGGTGAAATCCTGCCAGTTCTGTCCGGCTCACGTGAGCTGGTAGTGCCGGTGGCACATAGTTCGGTGAACTGGTAGCGCCGGAAGCCCGGATGTTGTTACCTCCTGGTTTTAACCCTCTGCGCATGCGCAAAGCCTTCTGTGCATGCCCAGAGGGTCAAAAATAGGACGTGATGATGGCGCATACACTTCCGAACCGGTAGGGAAGGTAAGTAGAGTTCACCCCTGTTCTGTACCCTGATATATCATATAGAATAGAATAATAACTTTATTGTCACTTTGAATGTACACTAATCGGCATATATTAAAGTGATGTTTCATTGTATATAGCTCTCAAAGGATCACACCTCCAATATACACTACATAATATAACAGAATAAATAGAGAAATACAGAAAAATACAGAGTCCAGTTCAGATATATACCTGTACATGGCGAGTTTACCAGATGGATGGCATGGGGAACAAAGCTATTTCAGAATTGGGTATTCCTGCTACAAATACATCGAAACCTCCTCCCAAAGGGGAGCAACAGAAACAGGCCGTAATTTGAATGTGGGGGGGGATCTCTAACAATGCTTCGAGGTCTAAGCACATTGCACTTATAAGCAGTATCCTGAATAACTGGAAGTGAGCTTCCTATGAGCTTCTCGGTTGTCCTAACCACTCTCTGTAGGGACTTTCTATCTGAGGTACTGCTACCACCAAACCAGACAGTGATATGTCACATAACAAAGCAAACTCTTAAGTATCAGAATACAGCTTGTAATGGGGAAGAAATTGAGGGAAAGCAGTAATTAGAAGCAATTTGAACATTTATAAATATTTTTCTGCAATCGTTGGTTGGGAACAAAGGGGCAGATTTAAGAGCTCAGCATTGTTCTTACTGATTTTTTCCCCAATTTTTCTTTATTTATTTTTTTTAAAAAAATTGGTTTTTTCTTTCACTTTACATGATGTTATGCGTTTATTTTTTGGAAAATGACAAATAGTGCTGACATCAATTTCAATATTGAAATTTAGGTTATGACTGAGATTTTTAGTTCTTTCTTAAGATGATATAATGAAACTAGCTCTCTAGTACAATTTAATTGACGATTTGACAAAATTCCATAATACATATTTAATTGATAAATTGACAAAATTCCATATTTAATTGATGAATTGACAACATTCCATAATACATATTTAATTGATGAATTGACAACATTCCATAATACATATTTAACTGATGAATTGACAACATTCTATAATACATATTTAATTGATAAATTGACAAAATTCCATATTTAATTGATGAATTGACAACATTCCATAATACATATTTAATTGATGAATTGACAACATTCCATAATACATATTTAACTGATGAATTGACAACATTCTATAATACATATTTAATTGATGAATTGATAACATTCTATAATACATATTTAATTGATGAATTGATAACATTCTATAATACATATTTAAGTGATGAATTGACAACATGTATTGCATGGTACTTTATATATTATGAGCTGTGGTTGCAACAATAAAACTAACATAACATAGCTAACTTATGTTTATTAGCATAAATGTTATGATACTTATGAATCCGTTGCTTATTTATTGATATTAAATTCTTCATCCAAGATAATTTTCTACTTTCTTTTTATTCTTTAATGTAGTTACGTATCCTGTTTTTTAAAACTATTAAACATAATTAAAATTTAATTAAACAATTAACTAAAATATTTATGTAAACATACCTGCTAATACTATCAGAGCTAAAGATGATCATAAAGACAATTACGGAGGTGTTTTTGAACGGAGTATTCTTCAATAGCGGCCAAAATTGTTGAAACCCTTTGGGAAAAGTGTATTATTGAGGTTTGATGGGTAATAACACCACTTTTTCCTTCCTTCCTTCCTTCTTTCTTTCTTTCTTTCTTTCTTTCTTTCTTTCTTTCTTTCTTTCTTTCTTTCTTTCTTTTTATCTTTCTTTCTGCCTTCCTTCCTTCCTTCCTTCCTTCCTTCCTTCCTTCCTTCCTTCCTTCCTTCCTTCCTTCCTTCCTTCCTTCCTTTCTTTCTTTCTTTCTTTCTTTCTTTTGGGAGTTTCAATAGCCCAGACCTTCACCCAATTGAAAATCTATGGAGCCGACAAAAGAAATTTGTTAGTCAGAAGCGACCCAGCAATCAAACCCAGTTAATAGAAGCCATCCTTCAATCTTGGTTTCACATGAGAACAGCTGCAGAACTAAAAGACTTGGTTCACTCCATGGGAAGACCTTGTAAGGCAGTCATTCATGCTAAAGGTGACCCAACGAAGTAATAACTGACGTGATGATAATTTTTGTATCTCTCGTTTTTTTCTACGTGTTTCACTTTTCCTCTTTCTACTGTAACTGCTACTCTAATAGCAAATCCTTCCTAAAAGTGATTGTATTACATTCTTGATTCAATTATCTTTCCAGGGAAATATAATTTTATGGTACTACTCCAAAAAAAAAATAAAAATTGGTGCTATTAGCTAATTTTAGAAAATACACTTTTCCCAAAAGGTTTCCACAATTTTGGCCACTACTGTATGTAGATGTTGGGCTGATATTGGCTTTTTACCAGCATAAATCTCAAAGCTAGTCAGATGAAGCTCCCAATTATGGATGCAGTAATTACATTCAGAAAACAGAGGTTATTGATGATGATAAGCAAGAAACTTCATCCACCCTAGAATGCCAGTAGTTCTGAAAGGCAATCCAACTTGGGTACCACATTTGCTCCACTTAATTGTTTAAGGTCATTTTTAAGTGCTTTCAAAGCCTTGAGTAATTTAGGAACTTGTGAATCTATTTATTATGTACCAGTTCGGAAGCTCTATTTCTTGGATAACCTTTATGTGGTGGTTACATTTTCCATTATGTTTTCCATTGACGGACGTGGTGGCTCAGTGGCTAAAATGCTGAGCTTGTCCATCGAAAGGTCGGCAGTTCAGCGGTTCGAATGCCTAGTGCCGCGTAACGGAGTGAGCTCCTGTGACTTGTCCCAGCTTCGGCCAACCTAGCTGTTTGAAAGCCCGTAAAAAATGCAAGTAGAAAAATAGGGACCACCTTTGGTGGGAAGGGAACAGCGTTCTATGTGCCTTTGGCGTTGAGTCACGCCGGCCACATGACCACGGAGATGTCTTCGGACAGTGTTGGCTCTTCGGCCTTGAAACGGAGATGAGCGCCGCCCCCTAGAGTCGGGAATGACTAGCATGTATGTATGAGGGGAACCTACATCTTCCAGCACTAGAAAAGGCTCTGCTGTATTTTTATTTGGTATAAAAATCTCTATTCACCCTAAGGACCTGAGAAAAGGGTACTTAAACATATTAGCAATACATAAAGTGATTTTTTTTTCAGAAATAGATGTTTGCAATGCTGTCTTAATTAAAACTCCACCCCGAATGATCCTGTGTAAAATTACAGTTCTTGGCTCCTTAGAACGAGTACAAAAACATGCTGATTGGGATGGCTAAATCTGGGAGACAGAATAACCTCTATCCACACAATTTTTAGGCTATAGAAAATACAATAAATACATAAGTAAAGTAATTGCTGTCCTCAGGTTGCACTGAATGGCAAATCCAGCTTTGCACGACAACATTTGAGGCAAATGTTTAAAAATGTTTTAAAAAGATTTAACTTAAGACTTGGCTTGAATTTATTGTAAAATCACTGTATATATAAAGTATTTTTCTGTCAAAGCACCTGGTCTATCCCAATATGAGAGGGAGCATACTGCTTCCCTTTCGCCTTTCAGCTCCAATCCAGGGGCCCTCAAGCAGTCGCATTCACGACAAACCATTTTTATACCAAATTTATATTTTGCTGATGAAGAAAGAAAGGGAGATTAGTATAGATCTATTTCAAGCTATTTAGCTCTCATCAGCTACCCCTACCCTTACTGGGATTCGAACTTGGCATATTTAGCTCTCATCAGCTAGCCCTACCCTTACTCGGATTCGAACTTGCCTGCATATTAGGCAGTTGTATTAACCTCTGGTTTGTCATGAATGCGACTGCCTGAGGTGAAGCTGAAAGGCGAAAGGGAAGCAGTATGCTCCCTTCCATATTGGGGTAGATCAGATGCTTCAACAGAAAAAACACTTAATCTCTTCCCTGGCTCAAGCCGATAAAGGGAGGAGAACTTGTGGCTCAGAGGTTAATACAACTGCCTAATATGCAGACGGCCCAAGTTCGAATCCGAGTAAGGGTACGGCTACCTGATGAGAGCTAAATAGCTTGAAGTAGGTACATACATAATCTGGCTCAACCTAAAATAAAATACTGCTCAAAAATTCTAAGCATGTATGGCTCCCATTTAAATTTCTGGTGGATGCTGCGCGCATGTTTAAAAGTGTTTGCAAAGCTAGTGTCTTCCAGAGTAAATAATTTAGCTCCTTATAAGAAGCTATTAAAATGCTTTCCTAATAGAAAATCAGCACATTTGAATCAATATCTCCAGTTTAAGCCTTAGTCAACACCTATTTCTAAAACAAACCACTGCCTCTTCCCTGATAAAATGATGTGCCAGGTATAAAGTGATGGATATGCCAGGATAAAGGGATGCACCAGATAAAGCCAGGTAAACTTACTTTCAGTGCCATTTTTTTTCACTGCCATTTTTAATAGGTTTCTAAATCTTTGCTGTCTAGATTTGCCAAAAGCAAATTTAGCTCATATATGCACACACCCATCATGCTCTTTCCTTGGGTAAAGCATAATGCAAACTGCCAAGAGGGACTAAGAAATGCCAAATCGAAGAAATTAGAAAGATAAGGTAATTAAAGGAAATACAAATAAAATCTAATTTATAGTAACACCGTTTCGGATAATTCTCTGCGCTTACAAACTATCCTATTTTGCATCATGTCCATATGTGTTTTCAATCATATAATAGAATAACAGAGTTGGAAGGGACCCTGGAGATCTTCTAGTCCAACCCCTTTCTCAAACAGGAGACCTTATACATCACATAAGTTTGACTTACCCCCCTTCTTGGGGATGAATTAAAGATTTCTTTCTTCTCACGCGCTTGAGGGAGCATACTGGCAGTTATTAAATGAGTTTAGGAATCATTTCAATTATATCCTGCTTAAAAAAAGATGAACATACCTAAAATTTCAGGTCAAATTTTACTTGGTCCTCCATATGAAAGGATTGTTCATAAAAGTTGGTGAACAATCTATCTTATAGGCTATTTTCTTCAGGTATCTTGCTATATATTTTCCTTTCCTTTCCTTTCCTTTCCTTTCCTTTCCTTTCCTTTCCTTTCCTTTCCTTTCCTTTCCTTTCCTTTCCTTTCCTTTCCTTTCCTTTCCTTTCCTTTCCTTTCCTTTCCTTTCCTTTCCTTTCCTTTCCTTTCCTTCCCTTTCCTTTCCTTCCCTTCCCTTCTTTTTTTTTTAAAATTAGATTTATATGCCGCCCTTCTCCGGAGACTCAGGGCGGCTTACAATGCGTTAAGCAATAGCCTTCATACTTTTGTATATTTTATACAAAGCCAGCTTATTGCCCCCACAAACTGGGTCCTCAATTTACCTACCTTAGAAAGGATGGAAGGCTGAGTCAACCTTGAGCCTGGAGAGATTCAAACTTACAGTAATTGCAGACAGCTGGAGTTAATCACAATGCACAATGCATTAGTCTGCTGAGCTATCCAGGCTCTTTTTCCCTTCTCCCTTTCCTTTCCTTTCCTTTCCTTTCCTTTCCTTTCCTTTCCTTTCCTTTCCTTTCCTTTCCTTTCCTTTCCTTTCCTTTCCTTTCCTTTCCTTTCCTTTCCTTTCCTTTCCTTTCCTTTCCTTTTCTCTTCTCCCCTCCCCTTCCCCTTTCCTTTCCATTCCCTTGTCTTCCTTTCCTTTCCTTTCCTTTCCTTTCCTTTCCTTTCCTTTCCTTTCCTTTCCTTTCCTTTCCTTTCCTTTCCTTTCCTTTCCTTTCCTGTCGATCCATTTCCATTTCACTTTAGTCATTGAATGTCACCCAGGAGATCCTTGCAGTCTCTCTCTACACAGAGGGATGACTGTATGATGAGTGCTGCGGCTAGTGTTGTTTTAGAGGAGATTTCAGCAAGCTTGCCAGTTCCTCAACCAGAAGTTCTCAGGTGACACCTCATTAGCTGAATATTTCTTCTGATGAATGTGACACTTGTAAAGAACAATCGATCATGGCATATTCACCCACAATTTAACGAGGCCTTTGTGTATTTTGAAACTTCAGTTTTTCCTGTTCAATAGATTTACCCAGGGAAGAAATATTGTTCCCCCCTGCTATGTTGCTGCTATGTTCTTTAGACTTCAACCTGACATCCATCCTTAGGCATTCTAGTGGTACATCTCTATCCTTAGGTTATCTACCAGACAAGAGTATTCATTGGGTATATTTGGCACCTTACAGCTTGTTTTCTAAGATAACACCTTTTGCTAAGATGAATTCATTGTCCTTCTGGAGAAAAGAAAGCTCCAATTTAGCTTTACTAAACTGGTTTACGAGTTTCCTTCCTTAACGGTTTGGTCCAGATCCAGGAAAAAAAAAAGAGAATCCATTTTGGCTTTGTTTTTCAATCTGGGAGAAAGATTGATTTAATCTGACCAAAACATCAAGTCCCTCAAGGCCAACGGTCAGTAATCTGCAGCTCTGGAGCCTCATGTGGCTCTTTCACCCCTCTGCTGCAGCTCCCTGTGACTCAAAATATGCGTCAACCGCCGACATGCAATTTATTGAGCTTTTCAACCCCTGGTAGGCCAACCATGGATAAATGCAAGAAAAGAAAAGTTTCAGAAGAAAACAGGATATTTAATTCAACTCCGTATGCTAGTTTTGTGGCCGCTCAAGATGTAGTTAGGCACGGGAAGGGTTTTGTGGCTCCCGGTGTTTTCTTTTCTGTGTGGAAATGGGTCCAAATGATTCTTTGAGTATTTAAGGTTGCAGACCCCTGCTCAAGATCTACCTGGTTACTTCATCTGATCTGCGGATTCCAGGGCGCCAGAAAGATTTTGCAATGGCTCCCTTACTGGGGTTAACATTGTCTTCCCTGTTTCGTGTGCCTTTTTATTGTCATTTTTAATTGTGACTGTTTTATATGTGTCTATATATATAGAGAGATATATTTTCAGTACATTGCCCAGAGTCACTTTCTTGGGAGGTATTCAGCTACACAAATATGAAAATAAACCAGTGAATAAACAAACATTTGCTGGAGACTGAGTGAGGGGATAAGGATCTCTCTGGCCACAGGCAGAGACAGGGAGTTTCCATTTTCTGGGAGATTTTAGTGAAAATGGTTTCTCTGAAGTTAATCAGAAGAAATCCACCCTAGCGTGCACCACCCTGAGTCCTGCGGGAGAAGGGTGGTATGGAAATATAATTAAATAAATAAAATAAAATAAAATAAATAATAAGTACTGATGTGAGAATAAGTGACAGTGTTTTGTGATGTGTACTTATTGCAATCTCTAATGAGTAGCAGACCAGGTGGGATATTCTGCTTGGATTTGCAATTTCCAAGAAAAAAATAGCCAAGATGTTTGGCAAACTGAAGTTTATTTATGGTTATTTAGTAGCGGTTTATAACTGCTGTAAGTAATTAAATATAATTTTAAAACTACATCGGTTAAGCGGCATGTAGCAATATTCTATACTTAAATCCGTTCATATTCATAGCCTGTCCTCATGCATTTAGTTTGTTAAGCTCTGCTAAAAGACAAACCACAGATCCAGCTGTTCTGAAAGAATGGAAGAATATATCTTATTTTATATATCGCCTCATAATCAGGAGGCTGTGAGTTCGATCCTAGGTAGAGGTAGATATTTCTCTTTCCGGGCATGTTGAGAATATATCTGCTGAATATAACTCCGCATTGGCGACAGGAAGGGCATCTGGCCAGTAAACACTCAGCTCCATTCAGCTGCCTAGACTCTACTCCTCAAGGGATTTTGGGGTTGTTAGAAAGAGAAGGAGAAGAAGGAGGACGAGAGGAGGAGGAGGAGGAGGAGGAGGAGGAGGAGGAGGAGGAATGTGTGTGTGTATATGTGTGTGTGTGTGTGTGTCAGTGGTGGGTTGCTACCAGTTCTACCTAGATCGGGCGAACTGGTAGCGGCGGCGGCAGGAGGCTCCATCCACCCAGCTGGACACATCTGTGCATGCACAGAAGCGGCAGGCATGCACAGAAGCGCACGCGCCCCAGCAAACCAGTAGCAAACTAAATTGAAACTCACTACTGGTGTATGTGTGTGTATGTATGTATGTATATGTGTGTATATATGTATATGAGTCACCACGTGCTAGTGGGAGGCAATATAAATTTTCTAAATAAATAAAATAAAATATATGCATATTATTTGGTATCTACTCTAGACTTTAGATGGAATAACAGCATATAATAAAATTGGCTGCCCTCCAACACAAATCCACAGTTTTCTCTCTCTCTCCCTCCCTCCCTCCCTCGCTCTCTCTCTCTCTATCTATCTATATTCTCAGCTGGTTTAAATCAAATCTCTTTTCCAGAATATAAACTCAATGCGATCCATTTCTGATTAAACATGCAACGAATTGCAGTTTTAAACCTCTTTAGGATAATATTCAAGGACTATAAGGGTGCATTAACATTCCTTTGGTGAGAGAATGTAAGGGAACTTCATTTTTGAAGGAGAAAAAATTAGGTTGGATTTCTCTCTGGTGCCATCCACATGAGGAGATCTATTAAGAGGCTTAGCTGAGTACATGTTCAAGAGAGGTTGGGATCTTCTGGATCTAATTCTAGCTTTCTATCATATTTCTTAAAGCATAAAGACATTTGGGCAAGCCGTAATCTTGGTATTTATAAATTTTACTTCCATCGTTGATAATAGGTAGGACTTAATTGGGAGGGGGGGGGAAAGGTTCGGGGAGTTAAGAAAACCAAGAAGTAACTATAAATATATATATATATACATACAAAGTCAGCTTATTGCCCCCACAAACTGGGTCCTCAATTTACCTACTTTAGAAAGGATGGAAGGCTGAGTCAACCTGGAGCCTGGTGAGATTCGAATTTACAGTAATTGCAGACAGCTGGTGTTAATCACAATGCTTTTAGTCTTCTGAACTATCCAGACTTTTGACTAACAAGTTTCTTTAGTCGGTTCCATAGATTTGCAACTGGATTAAGGTCTGGGCTATTCCCAGGCCATTCCAACAGTGGAATAGGATTATTTTGAAACTCCAAAAAAAAAAAAGTGGTGTTATTAGCCATCAAACCTCAAAAATATACTTTTCCCAAAAGGTTTCCACAATTTTGGCCACTACTGTACACGAGTCCAATTGGCTAAGAATATGTGATGCCAATTATATATAGTCTTCGTTCTCTAAAAATGTGCATAACTCATCAATTGTCATGGGATATTAACAAGGATTATAATTTGCCCACTGAGTCCAAAACAGCATAGGGAAATAATTCTATCTCCCTGTTCCAAATTCAGAATGTCATTATTGTATTATCTCTGTTTGATTAGCTAGGTTTGTCTTATTGAATGCATAATCATTATTTTCCTCCTTTTCTTGAAAGATCATTTAAATTGCTGAGGGGAAAAAAAAAACACCTAGGAAATTTAATGAAAAGCAAAATGCTTTTAGGTCCAGACTAAAAGAATTTGGAATGGGTTGTTTGGAAAATAGATGGTTTTTCTTCTTTTTTTTAAAAAAAAAGCAAAGCATGAACAGTATTTCTTGAAGTGCTTTTAAGCTTTTTCATGCCGATAAATCGCTGAAATGAAATGCCCGATTGACTTTTAGGGTATAAATTATAGTGTAACGTTCTCAAAAATTGAGCTATATGTTCATAGAAAAAGTAATTATTGATCCCTGCCAAAGTCTTAAGATTTTGTTCATTTCTCTGTTAAAATCTATGATGTGTAAATGCCAGGGGTGGGTTTTAATTTTTTTTACTACTGGCTCTGTGGGCGTGGCTTATTTTGTGGGCATGGTTTGATGGTCATATGACAAACAATTCTTTAGGATTTAGCAAAGGTACTGATCTACCAGGCTTTTAACTGCTTGCAGAGCCGTTCCGGTCTACCAATTTGTTTTTGGAGAATACTGGTCTACCACCACACTGCCTTTTAATGCTGATCAGCTGTAGGGCGGCCTTTTGAAGCGCCTGTTGTGACTCCAACCCCTGAGCCTGTCTTATCAGAGGGAGAGGACTCAGAAGGTGAAGGAGAGGATTTGGCAAGGCCTCCCTCTCCAGGACCCTCCTCTCTGGTAATGCCTCAGGTGTCCTCCAAAGGCCAAGAGATATGCCAGGAGCAACGGGGATGAGTTTTGGCTGGATCCCCGACAGCATCGGAAGGGTAAGCGCGCACAGCCGAGAAAGAGGCATGGACGGGCCAGAGATTGAGCTGAGTCACTGGATCACACCCCACAAGGGATAAAAGGGGATGTGTTGGCTATTCAGGCCTTGTGATGGACAAATTGAAAAGCTCGGAAGTCATATCGCGTTTCTAGAACCCTGTTATAAGCTCTTTTTTGATTTCTTTGGACTGGACTTGGACAATTCTTTGCATTGTGGACTTAATTTGGTGTATCAGACTGAGGAGGAAAAAACCTCCCTTAGTGAGTAAAATCTTTTGGCAGGCAGTTTATGTTTTGCTGCCAAGCCCGTTATCTTAAAGGAATTCCTGACTGTTTGATTCATTAACTCCTGGCTGTCTGTTTGTGTGTGTGTGTGCATGCGACGGGGACAGAACAGCGCCGTGGCAAGAGTTTAAACAGTTTTTTGCCACTCTGCCATCACCGAGAGCATCGGAAACCGCTTTCAGGCAGTTTGGCGCCAATTGCCAATCTACCACCACCGAGCAGTTTACAGGGAGCGGATCGGTTCTAGCCAATCAGTTGGGAGGCTTCTTGACTTCTCAATTTAAAGCTACGGTGTCTTGTTTTTTTTTCTCTCTCTCTCTCTCTTCTTTCTCAAGTGAGCCCTGATTTTTTTCCTTCTAGCTCATCAGCTGGGACTCAGGAGGCAGCGAATAGATTGGGGGCGGAGCCAGTCAGAGGTGGTATTTCCGGTTCTCTGAACTACTCAAAATTCCCACTACCGGTTCGCAAGAAGAACAGGTAGCAACCCACCACTAGTAAACACTCTGCCTTTTATATAGTTTACAATATAGTTTACAAAAGAAGAATTCAGTCTTTTTAAAGCTTATGTTGACACTCAAATTCATTACTGAGTCTCCGCAGAAGGTCGGCATATAAATCGAACCAATAAATACATAAATAAATACTTTTTTTAGAAATTTAGTATAGCCTTAAGGGTTTTTCTTAGAGATGCTGGTGTTAAAAAACCCACTCTGGAGGAAGGAGTCCAGAATCAAACCAGGAAGAACGCATTCATTCATTCATTCATTCAATCAATCAGAATAGAGCTGGAAGAGACCTTCATTGTCTTCTTCTAGTCCAACCTCCTTCTCAAGTAGGAGATCTTGTACCTAGTGGCTGCCCAGTCACCTCTTAAAGACCTGATGAAGCACCCACAACTTCTGAAGGCAGGTCCTTCCACTGGTTAATTGTCCTCACTGTTAGGAAGTTTCTTCTTAATTCCAGCTGTCAGCATTCCAGAAAACCCCAACTCTGAGTAAAGACGTGGAAGCAAGCATTTTCCAAAGTTCTCTTTACCAGAATAGGTAAACTGGCACATCTGGGAAAACCTGAATCTGAGAGGTCTGGGTTTTCCCTCAGTAAATTAAAAACCCCCAAACCATCCCCTCACTCCTCAGTCGATCACATGCTCCAATCAACGTCCGTCCCATCTCGACTCAGCACTCTGACCACTCCTTGTCCAGATGCAGGATCACCCTGACCTTGACCGACAGGAAGAATGCTACTATGTCTACCAACAGCCTCTCTACTAAATCTCCCCCTCCTATACATGAGAAGGTGGCAGCATGGAAGCTTCCGGCCTAATATGGCTTCCAAAGCTGACATCAGGTTGCTTCTCTCCTTGATGAGTTTCCATCCATTGTTTCTTGTTCTGCCTTCAGGTGCTTTGGAGAATAGCTTGATTCCCTCTTCTTTGTGGTAGCCCTATAAATATTGGAATACTGCTATCATGTCACCCCTGGTCCTTCTTTTCTCTAGACTAGCCATATCCAGTTCCTGCAACCGTTCTTCATATGTTTTAGTCTCCAGGCCTTTAATCATCTTAACTGCTCTTCTCAGCACTTCTTCCAAACATCTCAACATCTTTTTTTTTGTAATGTGGTGATCTAAACTGATACAGTATTCCAGATATGATCTTACTGCACTCTTATCGAGAAAGCCATTCAGATAAGCTTGACGTGAAGACATTTCTCTAGTCTCTTATTTCCCATCTTATTTTGTACCGCCTCATTTTGACTCTAACAAGCTAACAAGCCTTTCCCCCCCACACATCATTTTATGATACAGAAAACGACCATAACCGTAAAACAAACGCCAAATTGCAAACTAGTCTAATGATCATAAAAACATAACCGTAAAATTATCACAGAATAATTCAGCACTAATTGTTTTATCATTCTAATTCCTCAGTCTATTGGAATTAGCCTAATTCCTGAGGCTAATTCATGCCTCAATTTATGACTTGGCTGGGTTCAGCCTTCAGGATATCTCATTCCTGATGTTGACATATAAGGAAAGGAAAAGGAACACGGCATCCAACTGATCGGAAGAGGTCAATCTACATTCCAGCTCCAGAAAAAAAAATAAAAAAATTAATGGAGGTGCAAACTATTGTACAGTATCCTTAATTTCACTTGCTACCGAAATGGTGTTTAAGATGCAGATTAGAGCTCCTGCACAGTCAAAGAGATGCCAGATGTTCAATCTGGCTTTAGAAAAAAACAACAACAACATGATGAACATCTAAAAAAAAAATCCTGGAAACTTTGCATGGACTTTAAGAAAAAAATGAATTGATGATTTTGAGATTTGAGGATTTAAAAGGAGGATGAAGACATTGGGAGTGTCAAGCAACATAAATAGATTCTTTTGTGTAGACATCAGTAGCAAAATCAAATCTTTAGGGACTTCACCAGAATTTCTTTTTGCCCAGATCAGTTGGTTCATCTCTGAGGTAAAATACGCTGGAGAAACAAAAAGGAATTTAATCCAAGGATGAAGGCAATAATAAACTTAGATTTCCATGACAACAAAGATCAGAATAGTTAAACCAGGGGATTTCACTGTGCCAATGCAAAAAAGCTAGACTCTTGTGAACTAGTCAGAAAAAGACAGACACCTCTAGTGATTCACTCAACAACGGTGGCCGTAAAAAGGGGCAAGATTCCCTTAACAAATGCCTCGTTTAGCAACAGAAATTCTGGGCTCAACTGTGGTCGTAAATCGAGAACTAACCTGTATGCTCTTTTCAAGAATTCAGTGAGAAATTTCATCCTAATACATCCAGCTGTTTTTGTGTTGTTTTTTTAAAAAATCCGTGCTGTGGAGTTGGTATTTTTAATAATAGTTCATCTCATTCAAGGTGCTGATTTAGCCAAAGCTTCCTCGGGAAAAATGTCATTCTTGTGCTGGGAACTGGGAGGAGGTGTTAACCAGTGGTGGGATGCTGCCGGTTTAACAACTGGTTCGGTGATTGCGCGATTCGCGTGTGTGCACATTGCACACACAAACACACACACACACGCATTTTTACAAATGCTTTCTGTGTTACCACTTAGGAGTAACACTGCTGAGGCACAGCGATCTGCTCTGCCGTGCCAATCAGCTGAGAAGATAAAGGTAAATAAAGCACAGGTGGGCAGGCCGACTTGACCATTGGAACTACAGGTTCGATCCGAACTGGTAGAATCCCACCCCTGGTGTTAACCCTCTGAGGGGAACTGTCTTTCTAGCTCAATGATGGAGAACCTTTTCAGCACTCAGTGCCGAAAAGGTCGCGCGGAAATGTCATGCGCACACACTCATCGGAGCTGCACTCTGGAAAAGCCGAACTTCTGGGTTCTAGCGTGCATATGTGCCCAACTATGAGCTGGCCGGTGTGCATGCACAGGCCAGTTTTTGGCACTGCCACGTGTTCAAAGGGATCACGCTCCGGAAAAGCTGAACTTTCGGGTTCTGGCACGCATGTGTGCCCGAAGATCAGCTGGCCGGCACGCATGCGCTGGCTGGTTTTCAGCACTGCCGCATGCACAAAGGACAGCTGATTGTCACACTCACCAGAAACCCAGAAGACAAATAGGCAAGGCCGTGCATGCCGGGTGACATGGCTTCACATGCCACTTTTGGCAAGTGTGTCATAGGTGTGCCATTACGGAATTTAGCTTATAATGGGAAGCAATCACAGATGTGAATAGAACAGAGGCGGGTTTCAGCAGGTTCTGACCAGTTCTGGAGAACTGGTAGCAGAAATTTTGAGTAGTTCAGAGAACCGGTAAATACCACCTCTGACTGGCCCCGCCTCCATCTATTCTCTGCCTCCCGAGTCCCAGCTGATTGGGAGGAAATAGGAATTTTGCAGTAACCTTCCCCTGGAGTGGGGAGGGAATGGAGATTATACAGTATCCTTCCCCTGCCACGCCCACCAAGCCACGCCCACAGAACCGGTAGTAAAAAGAAATTTGAAACCCACCACTGGAATAGAAATGTGTGAATGAGCCTGAGTAGCGTAGGGGAGTAATGCCTCCTACAAAGGCAGCATTTTAAGATCCAGCTGCTGCAATTACTTGCGAGTTCAATCCCAGGCAGGCTCAAGGTCGACTCAGCCTTCCATCCTTTATAAGGTGGGTAAATTGAGGACCCAGTTTGTTGGGGGCAATAAGCTGACTTTGTATAAAATATAAATATACAAAAGTATGAAGGCTGTTGCTTAACGCACTGTAAGCCGCCCTGAGTCTCCGGAGAAGGGCGGCATATAAATCAAATTTAAAAAAAAACAAACCAGGAGGAGAGAGGAGGAGGCCTATTTGAATGAGATAGAGAGGCTTGTCTGTAGATGGCAAGCAACCAACAGGATGCATTTTTAATGCAGGGGAGGTAAGAATATCAAAAAGGCAGGTAGGATTACTCTCGGAGGATTGCAATCTTGCAATTCCAGCCATGCCCGTCCTGCTCTCCCAACAGCACTTTTTCGCTCCTGATCTCATAACTCTTAATTAGATTTTAGTTCGGCTGCGACAGCTGCACCGCTCTGCCTAACCACGTTCGAAAAACCCTGTAACTGTTATCGTATTTTATGGCAGCAAAAGCTGCTGGAGAATCTTAACACAACATTAAGCTGTGCGAGGAAAATTCTTCCTACTGTTGAATCTACCCTTAATGAATTATTCTCACGGGAAGGCAGGGGGAAAAAAATATATCCTGCTTTTGGGCCCCCATTTTTTTTTTTATCAATTTATATCCTCGTCTTCCCTCCCCTCATCCTCAAAGTAGCACTTTTAAAAGGGAAATAACCCCTAAGATTTTTTAATCGTTTTGCCAATCCTTTTAGACGCTTTTTTTCCTCCCAGGTTTGCAATCTTCCGATTCAGAAGCAAGAACCCGTTTTCAGCAGCAAGGACCTTTTTATTCAGCTTCTCTTGTTTTCTTCTTCTTCTTCTTCTTCTTCTTCTTCTTCTTCTTCTTCTTCTTCTTCTTCTTCTTCTTCTTCTTCTTCTTCTTCTTCTTCTTCTTCTTCTTCTTCTTCTTCTCCTCCTCCTCCTCCTCCTCCTCCTCCTCCTCCTCCTCCTCCTCCTCCTCCTCCTCCTCCTCCTCCTCCTCCTCCTCCTCCTTTTTCTTTCTCTTCCTCCTCCTTCCTCTTCCTCTTCTTGTTTTTCCTCTTCCTTCTTTCTCCTCCTCCTCTTACCCCATCTCTCCTTCTTCCTCTTCCTCTTCTTCCTTTTTCTCTTCCTTCTTTCTCCTCCTCCTCCTCCCCTTACTCCCATCTCTCCTTCTCCTTCTCTTTTTCCTCATTCTTCCTTCTCCTCTTCCCCATCATGCAACTGAAATACATAATTTGGTCATTTACTGACCTACTTTTCCCTCCTGGTGAAGTTCTTTAGACCGCAGTCTGAGGTCCCTTCAGTAGAAGGCTCTGTATGGTCATTACCCATGATCTGAAGCCTGCTCCAGTGCTTCCATGCCAACTGGAAGAAATCAAAAAAGGCTCAAGGATTGCAATCTAGGCCTCTTCTAGCTAATGGAACTTCCAGAACCATCTCTCTCTCTCTCTCTCCAATTGAGAAGTTAGAAGGCCGTGAAAGGAAAGCACTCTTGGAAGCTTTATATAGCTCTAATCTTCTTTGCTAACTTAAAATTGCTTTTCAGATAATTCCTTGGTTAATTGGTTTTTCCTGCACATCGCAGGAGGTTGAACTGGATGATCCTCCTGATTGTTTCCAATTCCACAGTTCTCTGGTTCTATGATTATCACTTCGGATGATGTGAATATTAGTTGACTGGATGGGAATTATAGCTCTCTTTTACTCTAGATCAGGGGAGTAGTGGGATTCAAATCCCGTCGCTACCAGTTCGCTTGTGGGCGTGCGTGTGATGCTTCTGCACATGTGCAGAGATGTCCGAGTGGGTGGGCGGAGCTTCCCGCCGCCACTCCTACCAGTTTGCCTGATCCGGGGTGAACTGGTAGCAGCCAACCACTGGATCAGGAGTGTCAAACTCGATTTCATTGAGGGCTGCATCACAGTTGTATTTGAACTTGGGGGGCCCAGGGGGGGGTGGGATCAGGGAGTGTGTGACCAGATCAACATCGCTTATGTTGGGGACACCTGTGGCGACCTGGGTAGGAGTGAGGGGATCCTTCCTTCCTTCCTTCCTTCCTTCCTTCCTTCCTTCCTTCCTTCCTTCCTTCCTTCCTTCCTTCCTTCCTTCCTTCCTTCCTTCCTTCCTCTTCTCTTCTCTTCTCTTCTCTTCTCTTCTCTTCTCTTCTCTTCTCTTCTCCCTTCCTTTCTCTCTTTTATTTTATTTTCCCTTTTCTCTTTTTCCTTCCTCCCTTCCTTTTCTTCTTTTTCCTTCCCTCTTCATTCTCCTTTCTTCTTCCTTCCCCTTTGTCCTTCTTTTTCCTTCCTTGCTCTCTTCTCATATTTCCTTCATTTTCTTTCATTTTCCCTTTCTCCTTTTCTGTCCCCCTCAGGCCCTGTTTTCACTGGCAGAGGGCTGCAGGAGGCCATCACGGGAAGGCCGTTTTCACTGGCAGAGGCACTGCGGGCCAATCCTTCACTTTGCAGGCCAGATCTAACCACTCCGCAGGCTGGATCGGCCCACGGGATTTGAGTGACACCCCTGCTCTAGGTGCTCAAGTCAAATGACTTTTCCCCTCTTCTTGTGTTTTCTTTGTAACCTCAATCCCTTGAAGTAGTTTGGGCACAACTTGGTCATTTAGGAAATGATGTGATTGCTAAGTCAATGAGTGTATGAGGTGACTTGTAATTCTGTGCTGCAACGGCAGGACATTCAGATAGTTTCAGTTAAAAAAAAAATAATTATTTTGTTTTGCTCCCCGATGGGTCATGCAAATTGAAAGCATGCATGCAGTTTCATTGTCCTGGTTCTCCCTGGGATTTAAATTCATTTTGCAGGCCAATAATGAACAAATGTTTGACCATTATTTTTCCCGGAACAAATTATTACCATGAAATTACTGAGCGAGAACTGCAAATGGAGTATAGGAATTCTAAAATTATAAAAATTTTAAGTCGTCAGTTGGCTGTTGGTAGCTGTTGGTAGCCGGGGGGACACGGTGGCTCAGTGGCTAAGACACTGAGCTTGTCAATCAGAAAGATCAGCAGTTTGGTGGTTCGAATCCCTAGTGCTGTGTAACGGGGTGAGTTCGCGTGACTTGTCCCAGCTTCTGCCAACCTAGCAGCTCAAAAGCACGTTAAAAATGCAAGTAGAAAAAATAGGGACCAAGTTTGGTGGGAAGGTAACAGCGTTCCGTGCGCCTTTGCCATTGAGTCATGCCGACCACATGACCACGGAGACGTCTTCAGACAGCGCTGGCTCTTTGGCTTTGAAACGGAGATGAACATCGCCCCCTAGAATCAGGAACGACTAGCACATATTTGCAAGGGGAATCTTTACCTTTTTATGCCATTTTATAACTAAGCTCCGGCTTTTAGCCTTTAGCTGTTGGTAGTCCTTGATTTACCGTCATAATTGAGCCCCACATTTCCGTTGCTAAGCGAGACCTTTGTTAAGTGAGTTTTGCCCCATTTTACCACCTCATAAATACGAGTCAGTTGCAAAAATGTCTGAATTTTGATCACGTGATCATAGAGATGCTGCAGAGGTCGTAAGCGTGAAAAATAGTCACAAGTCATTTTTTTTTCAGCACCTTTTGTAACTTTGACCGATCCCTGAACAAACTATTGTCTAGAACTATCTGTAAAGAAATCTAGACCAACAAGTTCTCTCCGGATTTGCATCGTTACTATTACAAATGTAAACCAAAAGTTTAATTAATGTAGGATTTATGCAGCTAAACTTGCGGTAAGGATTATTTGGGGCATTCACTTTGCAGAAGATGGCTCTTCTTCTTGACAGATACATCCAACTGAAATCAAACTTGGAAGAAAAAATGTGGGAGTTAATTTGTTCTCATTCCAGCTTTTTTTAAATTTAAACTCTCTTATCTGGTAACGAAGACATGCTGTTCTTCTGCATCTTATGCTCCTAAAATAATAACCATTGTTAGTATTTTATTCCAATTTTGTGAAGACATTCTACTTGTGAGTTTCTCCTTGATCCAGACCCGTCTTTTATTTTTTATTTATTTATTAGTTTGATTTATATGCCACCCTTCTCCGGAGACTCAGGGCAGCTTACAATGCATTAAGCAATAGCCGTCATACTTTTGTATATACCTGCTTAGTAGGGCTTTCGGCCTCCCCAAACGGTGATCTTTTTTTATATATACAAAGTCAGCTTATTGCCCCCACAATCCGGGTCCTCATTTTACCTACCTCGGAAGGATGGAAGGCTGAGTCAACTTTGAGCCTGGTGAGATTTGAACTTTCAGTAATTGCAGGCAGCTGGCAGCTAAGTGCTACTTTAACAGCACTTAGTCCGCTGCACCACTAGGCTCATTTGTAGACTACCACAACCACAATTGAACACAAAGATTTCCATTGCTAAGCAAGGCAGTGAAGTGAATTGTGCTCCATTTTACGATCTTTCTTGACACTGTTCTTAAAGGAGCCACTGCCGTTGTTAAGTTAGTAACATCGTTGTTAACTGAATTGCGTGACCCTGGGACACTGCCACCATCATAAATGTGAGTCAGTTGCCCCGTGTCTGAATTTTGACCCCGTGACTGTGGGGATGCTGCAACGGCCATAAGTGTGAAAAGCAGTCATAAGTCACTTTTTTCTAGTTTGCCGTTGTAACTTCAAATGACCCCTCAATGAATGGCTGTAAGCTGAGGACCACTCTAGAAGAAATTATATCTTCAATAACTATATCATTATATAGTGGGGTTTTTTGTGTGTATAATATATATTATATATATATATATATATATAGTGATGAAATCCATTTTTTTTACTATCAGTTCTGTGGGTGTGGCTTGGTGGGCATGGTGTGGCTTGGTGGGCATGGCAGGGGAAGGATGCTGCAAAATCTCCATTTCTACCCCACTCCAGGGGAAGGATACTGCAAAATCCCCATTCCCTTCCCACTCCTGGAGGAAGGATATTGCAAAATCTCCATTCGCACCCCACTGCAGGGGAAGGATACTGCAAAATTCCCATTCCCACCCCACTCCTAGGGCCAGCCAGAGGTGGTATTTGCCGGTTCTCCAAACTGCTCAAAATTTCTGCTACTGGTTCTCCAGAACCTGTCAAAACCTGCTGGATTTCACCCTTCATATATATATTTGTTTTCACCCTTCATATATATATTTGTTTTCTTTCCTTTTCATAGGCTTTATGTATATTTCTCTTTAGCCAGGTTCTTCCTATGTAAACCAAGATCTTTATGCAGCCCTAGTTCAGTGAAATCACAATCCACTAGTTTCTAGGCTTGTTTTTCCGGCAGCCAGCAAATACTCTGCTGCCCATTTGGAGACTAAGGAGACTAAGATAGATTTATTTTGGGCTTATAAACCTGAATCAGTTAACCACACCCTCATCCCATGTATCCTCCCTGTAAAGGTACAGTATTGGTGGCTAAAGAGAAATACACATAAAGCCTACGAAAAGGAAAGAAAACAAATATTGTACCTTTACAGGGAAGATACATGGGATGAGGATGTGGCTAACTGATTCAGGTTTATAAGCCCTCATCAGTTAACCACACCCTCATCCCATGTATCCTCCCTGTAAAGGTAGAGTATTGGTGGCTAAAGAGAAATACACATAAAGCCTATGAAAAGAAAAGAAAACAAATACTGTACCTTTACAGGGAGGATACATGGGATGAGGGTGTGGCTAACTGATGTGGGCTTATAAGCCTGAAATAGATCTATCTTAGTCTCCTTAGTCTCCCAATGGGCAGCAGAGAGTTTGCTGGCTGCCGGAAAAAAAGCCTAGAAGCTAGTGGATTGTGATTTCACTGAGCTAGGGCTGCATAAAAATCTTGGTTTACATAGGAAGAACCTGGCTAAAGAGAAATACACATAGATATATAGATGTATAGATGTATAAATGTATAGAAGTATAGATGTATAGATGCATAGTTGTATAATTGTATGTGAATATGTATATGTATGTGTATATGTAAAAATACAGTGAGAATTTTATAAAAATAAAAGAGACATGAATGAGCCCGGATAGCTCGACAGACTAAAAAGCCTGTTATTAGCATTCAGCTGTCTGCAATTATTGCAAGTTCGAATCTCAAGGCTCAAGGTTGACTCAGCCTCCCATCCTTTCTAAAGTAGGTAAATTGAGGACCCAGTTTGTGGGGGCAATAAGCTGACTTGGTATAAATATACTAAAAGTATGAAGGCGATTGCTTAACGCATTGTAAGCCGCCCTGAGTCTCCGGAGAAGAGCGGCATATAAATCTAATTTTTTTTAAAAAATTGTAATGGATCCAGGAGAAAATTCTCCCTGTATTTTTACCCTAAAGCAATCAAACAAAACAACATTTTGGTGGGGAATTGGATTGGACAATCTTGCCTTCTTGTCTGCAATGAAAGCCCACATTTAATAAAGAAGCGAGGAGCATTTTGAAGCAACTTTCTGTCCGTTGGCACAAGCACCGTCAGCCGGATAAAAAAGACCCAGATTCTAAGCAGCAGATGTTTTCGTCAAAAATGAACATGACAGCTGCTCTTGCAGAATTATATTTCCTTCCTTATGCTCCAGTCACCGTCCAGATTGGCAGTTGCAATATTTCCAGCCGCGGGGGCTCCTTACTACTAGTAGTTGACCAATTTATAAAGGCCACAAGTTGCTCCTAAAAGCCTGCTGTATTTGCAACAATATTAGGAAAACTTGGTTCAGCTTTTCTGCTGGTAATCCCAATTATGTACTATTGGAAGAAAACTATCACATTTTCTGATAATGCTGTTGTTCAGTTGTAGTTAGAGAGAAGGACTAGAATTACCTGGAGTGAATCCAGCCCTCGTGAACCCTCTCAGATACGCAGGTTCTCTCTTTGTTGTGTGAACAAGCAGTATTTTTTTTTCAGGGGTGGGAGTATTTGTACAGCATAAATTCTGTCACCGCTTTAAGCTTAGCAACAATTTGCTTACCCCTTGTTAGCCGTATCCAGAGCTATTTATTTATTTATAGCAATAGCACTTAGATTTATATACTGCTTCATAGTCTCTAAGCGGTTTACAGAGTCAGCCTGTTGCCCTCAACAATTTGGGTCCTCATTTTACCCACCTCGGAAGTATGGAAGGATAATTCAATTTTGAACTGAACAGAATCGAACTGCTGACAATGAGCATTGAGTTAGCCTGCAGTACTGCTTTCCAACCACTCTGCCACAAGGGAGGGAGGGAGGGAGGGAGGGAGGGAGGGAAGGAAGGAAGGAAGGAAGGAAGGAAGGAAGGAAGGAAGGAAGGAAGGAAGGAAGGAAGGAAGGAAGGAAGGAAGGAATAGCAAGAGCACTTAGACTTATAAACCACTCCATAGTGGTTTACAGCCCTCTCTATTTACATAGTCAGCCTATTGCCCCCAACAATCTGGGGCCTCATTTTACCGACCTCGGAATGATAGAAGGCGGAGTCAACTTTGAGCTGGTCGGAATCGAACTGCTAGCACTGAGCAGTGAGTTAGCCCATAGTACTGCGCCACCATGGCTCTTAACAAAATTAATAATTATTATCTTACAATATATTGGCTGCCCATTTTATCCCAAGATAACCCTGGGCAGCTTGCAATGATGCTATCCACATCTGTTCTGTGTCACCACTTTGTGAAGGCGTGCACAGATGTGGTTTGAAGAATTGCTTCAAAGGGTTGGTGAATGTATAAATGGGCTTGTTAAAAGCAGCAATTTCAGGGGAGAGATTTTGCAAATTCACCTTGTGTGAAGTTATTCGCAAATCTGAATTTGTATACGGTTGTACTGTGTTTCCCCAAAAATAAGACACCCCCGATAATATGCCCAATGGGCTTTTGAGCTCATGCGTTCAAATAAGCCCCACCAAATTAAGTCCCCCCAAATTAAGCCCCCCCAAATTAAGCCATCTCCGAAAATAAGACCTCTCCAAAAATAAGCCCTCCCTGAAAATATTTAGACGCATGCGCAGCTGGTCCCCACCATTTCCTTAAGGAGAAAGAGCTGGAAATCAGTTAAGACAGCAAGAGGAGCTCAGGGAGAGAGAGAGAGAGAAAGAGAGAGAAGGAAGAATGAAAGGAAAAGTATCACCTTATCACCATAAGTATATGGAAAAGTTCATCCAGCTGGAAACCCATAAGCAAAATTTCCCTTTCTTCCGTGCTCTTCTGCTAATTATTGCCTTTTGTGAAAGGAAACACAAGTTCAATTCTGTGTCTTCCCTAAAATGGAAAAATTATTTCTATACCCGCCCACACCATGGCATAAAAAGAAACTAAAAGGGGTTTTTTTCAGCTAGATACTGGCCAGACTTAAATTGCCACATATCGTTGCTATTTCCTTATTTCTCCAAAGCATTCTGGTCACAAATGAACAATGTAGTTGCTCCTTAATATAATAGTAAGGCTTTCTTTCTTAACGTTTAATGTTCATTTTTCTTTTGTTCTGGAAAAAAAACAAATGTTAGGTTTGAATGAATCATTCCTATCTCCAGCTCATTTAAATGTCATATTGGACCAAGCTATAGATTGGAACAAATACCGTATTTTTCAGACTATAAGATGCACCTAAATTTAGGAGAGGAAAACAATAAAGGGTTTTGGCCTCTGCATGCCCCATTTTCAGCCCTTCTTTTGGCCCTTTTCCAGCCCATTTGTGGACCTTTTTTGGCCTGTTTTTGAGGCTTTTTTCGGCCTATTTTCAAGGTGTTTTTTTCAGCCCATTTTTGAGGGTTTTTTTGGTCCATTTTCAAGGCTTTTTTCACCCAGTTTTTTCCAAAAAAAGGCCAAAAAAAGCCTCAAAAATGGGCTGAAAAAAAGCCTCAAAAATGGGCTAAAAAGCCTCAAAAATGGGATGAAAAAGCCTCAAAAATGGGCTGAAAAAAAGCCTCAAAAATGGGCTGAAAAAAAGCCTCAAAAATGGGCCAAAAAGCCTCAAAAATGGCGGAAAAAAGCCTCAAAAACAGGCTGAAAAAAGCCCTGAAAATGGGCAAAAAAAAAGGCCCGAAAAAGGCCAAAAAAAGGTCCAAAAACAGGGTGTGCGGAGAACAAAAATGGCCAGTGGGTGGGTGGGGCTTCGGCAATGTTTGGTCTATAAGACACACAGACATTTTTACCCCTTTTGGGAGCAAAAAAAGTGCATCTTATAGTCCGAAAAATACAGTAACTATATATGGGTTTATGTAGATTTCTTAATCACTTGATTTTATCCTATGATTTGAACATTTTTACTTGCTTTTTTCTGTCATGGATCTGGTGGAAATGTGGTTTTCTGCTATAAACAACGATTTATAAAATTCATTACATGACTTTACAACAGCACTGGAAAAAGTGGCTTATGACCGTTTTTTCACACTTATGACCGTTGCAGCCTCCCCATGATCACATGATCAAAATTCAGACACCTGGCAACTGACTCATAGTTATGACGGTTGCAGTGCCCCTGGGACACGTGATCCTCTTTTGCAACCTTCGGACAAGCAGAACCAACGGCGAAGCCAGAATCACTTAAAAACCATGTTAGTAACTTCACAACTGCAGTGATACACTTACCTCAAATAGCTCAACAGGCTAGATAGCCTGTTATTAACATCCAGCTGTCTGCAATTATTGCAAGTTCGAGGCTCAAGGTTGACTCAGCCTTCCATCCTTTCTAAGGTAGGTCAAATGAGGATCCAGTTTGTGGGGGCCATAAGCTGACTTTGTATAAAATATACAAAAGTATGAAGGCTATTGCTTAACGCATTGTAAGCTGCCCTGAGTCTCCGGAGAAGGGCGGCATATAAATCAAATTTTTTAAAAAAACAAAAAACAACTGTGACAAGAAAGGTAAAAATATGACGAGATTCACTTCACAAGTTTCTCACTTAGCAACATTAATTCTGGGCTCAGTTGTGGTTATAAGTTGAGGACTGACTGAACAGCAGGGGTGAAATGCTCCCGGTTCGGACTGGTTCGACAGAACTGGTAGCGATGGCAGCCAGTGGTTCGGAGAAATAGTAGCGATGACAGCGTGTGGCTCCACCCACCTGCCCGGTTATCGTTACTTCCTGGCTTTAACCAGGAAGTAACCTATTTCTTTACCCTCTGCATATGTGCAGAGCGTCCGTGCGTGCACTTCCGAACCGGTTGGGAAGGTAAATAAATTTCACCCCTGCTGCACAGTATACTCACTGAGTTGTATTTAATTTGGAGGAAGATACATGTAGCACGGATAAGCTATTTGTGAATGCTTTGAAGCTGTATTTCTTTTGATATCAAATAATACCTTGAAAAGCGGTAGTTTTTCCATCTTGCATTGAAGATTGTTTTCTTCTGCTTCTGATTTGGTTTTGATGGCCTGTGTGCTTGCTCACAAATTAAATATCGGAAAATATTCCTTTATAACATATTCTTATACACCAACAGTAGCCCCAGGTTCTCATATATTGGATGTTTCTGAAACGTCCTCTATTTTTTTGATGCAATCGTGGTCTATCCATCTCGGGAAGAAAAGTAACCCAAAAACTGTCTAGCATTAATGGCAATGCCAGGGGTGAAAATATTGCGTGGTGCGTATCATATGATGTGGTTTGCAGTAGAAATAGGGAGGGAAGCTTCTGGTTTCCTCATAGATGGATATGAAGAACGGTTGCAGGAACTGGGTATGTCAAACTCAATGAAAAGGAGGACCAGGGGTGACATGATAGCAGCATTCCAATATCTCAGGGGCTGCCACATAGAAGCTATTCTCCAAAACACCTGAGGGCAGGACAAGAAGCAATGGGTGGAAACTAATCAAGGAGAGAAGCAACTTAGAACTAAGGAGAAAATTCCTGACAGTGAGAACAATTAACAAGCGGAACAACTTGCCTCCAGAAATTGTGAATGCTCCAACACTGGAAGTTTTTAAGAAGATGTTGGATAACCATTTGTCTGAAGTAGTGTAGGGTTTCCTGCCTAAGCAGCAAGAAGAAACAGCCCATTTCAGCTTCAGCACAGCCTAATTAGCACAAGTTGATTATCCCCCCGACTCTCAGCTGTTTCAGGCTGCAGGGATTGCCATTGCCTATTGCTGCATGGGCCTCTGCTGCTTGCTGCAAGAAGGTAAATTGCTGGGAGCAGATTTCTTTTTTCTTGTGCTAATCAAGCTATGCTGAAAACGAAAATGAAAGTAAAGCTTGCTCTTTGCTGCCACGAGGCAAAATTGCTGGGGGGCAGATTTCTTTTTCTTGTTTTCCTCACCAATAAAGTCTTATAGTCCGGAGCGTCTTATACTCCGAAAAATACGGCATTTGATTTTGAATATTGTGTTCCCTCCACTTACCCTTTGTTCATAATTTGAGATTCCTTTGTGGTTTAGGCTGAACAAAACACAGTCGTATAAATTTGTTTCACCCTGGCTAGCTAGCTAACCATATTGTGGGAAACCAAAGGAACTACAATTAATTTAATGAGCCATTACAAGTTTCAACATTTCTACAGCGTCATCGCCTTAAATGGCCCAGATACTACGTTGTTGTTGTTGTTGTTGTGTGGAGTTTATCCCTCTGTGACCTAAGTGACCATATGAACTCACAGAAAGAAGAAGAAGCAAATATATACGTGTATATATATATCTATATATATATCTATATATATCTATATCTATATATCTATATATCTATATCTATATCTATATCTATATCTATATCTATATCTATATCTATATCTATATCTATATCTATATCTATATCTATATCTATATCTATATCTATATCTATATCTATATATATTTGTTTTTCTGTCAAAGCACCTGGTCTGCCCCAATGTGGGAGGGAGCATACTTTCGCCTTTCAGCTCCAATCCAGGAGCCTTCAAGCAGTCTCATTCACGACAAACCATTTTATACCAAATTTATATTTGCTGATAAAGAAATAAAGGGAGACTAGTATAGATCTATTTCAAGATATTTAGCTCTCATCAGCTAGCCATACCCTTACTCGAAAGCCCAAGTTCGAATCCGAGTAAGGGTATGGCTAACTGATGAGAGCTAAATAGCTTGAAATAGATCTATACTAGTCTCCTTTTATTTCTTTATCAAATATAAATTTGGTATATATATATATTTGCATAGAAAGACCTTTATTCCTCTTTTTGGCAGGAAGCTGAGTTATAACAATGTGAATCTGTATAACTTGTTTATATCAAACGTCTGATGAAAAATTATCAGAAACGGCTTCTTTCTCACCGTCTGTTGGAATCACAAACTTTTTCAGACTGTCACAGCTGCAGAAAGCTGCAAAGCGACAGATTGTTGCAAGATCCATCAGGGAGACCCAGCACAGGACAGTAATTGTAAGAGGAATCTGGATTGCTGAAAATTGTACAAATGGCAGTTTACCAAATGAAAACATATTTCATTCGGTAAAAACATATTGCACCTGAAACTCATGAGTTGTTGTCAATGTGGATATTTATTTTGGATTTTACAACGATTCTAAGGCATCATTTTATAAATGGAAGAGTATCGTTTATGGCAGATATTTATCTGCAAGCATAAAGGAGCACAGGTGGTTGACATGGTTAGTATGCTGAGTTGGAAATTAGCAAGCCCATGTCTGAGACCCAACTGCTGCCATGGGGCGGGGTTGAGTTCCCGTCCTTGTTGTGGTCCGCCAGCAGCCTGTGGAGCTGGCAGTGGAGTCAGACAGTGAGGAGGCTGAGGAAGAACAATGGCCAGTCCTGGAGGCTGGGGAAGGCACGGATGAGGGCTCTGCGTCGGAGGCAGAGATGGGGCCAGGGCCATCGGGGAGTGATGTGCAGACTCCAGAGGCTGACAGCAGAGAGGCAGATGAACAGGAGGAGCCTGTTCCTAGTGCACACATGAGAAGAGCTGCCAGAAGGCAAGAGCAGCTAAAGCAAAAAGGACGACTCAGGAGTAAGGCCAAGAGATAATTGGCCCCTCCCATAAGGCTTAAAAGACCAGCAACAGCTCTTGGGCTCTTTGTCGGAAAATAACGTTGATAGATTTGTTTCTTGTCTTGCTGCATTTCTTTCTTGTCGGCATCTTCTGCTTCTGAACTTTTGCCAAGACAAGCCTTTGGCAGGTTGCCTAATTAGACCAAGGTTGGCGATAAGGCTGAAGAATTGTTTTATGAAGAATTTGTTTTGAATTAGTTTGGACTACGCTGGGAATGAGTTAATTCTCAGCTGTTCTAATAAAGTCTGTTTGTTTTCAAACTGATTGCATCTGATAATACCTACTTGGGCCTACACAATCACAACAGTCCTTTGCTGTAGCTAAGGGGTCTCCAACCTTGGCAACTTTAAGCCTGGCAGATTTCAACTCCTCCAGGCTTAAAGTTGCCAAGGTTGGAGACCTTCCTGCTCTAGCTCCTGCCAGGGACAAGTAAGGACCTCACATCTGGGAAACTATAATGTCACCAACTAATCCTTTCAGCCAGGGGTGGGCTTCAAAAATTTTAGCAAGGGGTTGTCTGCCTGGCTGCTGGATGGGCATGGGCATGATGGGCATGGCCTAATCAGCCTCCTGCACCACAGCGGGGGGGGGGGGCTTTTTGCCCTCCCTGGGCTCCAGCGACTTTCCTCGAGCCTCTGGGAGGGTGAAAATGGCCTCTCCAGGCTCCGGAGGCCCTCTGGAAGCCAGAAATCCAAACTTCCAGTAGGCCCATTTTTCGCCCGAGCCTCTACGCATGCCCTGCACTTATATGCATCCAAAACAGCCCGTGTGGGGACTCCTGGGCGGGATAGGGCGGGCAGGGTAAGGGTCCAAAAGATTTAAACCATTTCATTCCCTTTGCAAACCATCAGAACTGTACAAAACAACAACAACATGACTAGTAGACAAATGTTAGTGAGATGTAAACCATCTAAGAAAAGAAATCTATCTGGAAGGGCGGAGTTGCAACTTGGGAACATTGAAATACACAGAAGTGATATTCAGCCGGTTCGTACCAGTTCAGGTGAATCGGTAGCGGAGATCACGGGTGGGCCCATCCAGTGATGGGATTCAGCCAGTTCGCACCACTTCGGGAGAACCGGTTGTTAACTTTCTGAGCAGTTTGGTGAACTGGTTGTTGGAAGAAATCATTAGGGCAGAGAACCGGTTGTTAAATTATTTGAATCCCACCACTGGGCCCGTCCCCCCATCCTCCTGCCCCCCGCCTCCCACACACCCCCACACCCTGGCTCTATGACAGCCTATATAAGCATGTTTTCGAGACCGGGCACATGCGTGGAAGGCACGCAAGTGAGCAATTACATGTACAGAAGGTGCGCACATACGGCGAACCGGTGGTAAGAATATTGGAAACCCACCGCTGGAAGTACAGGTAGTCCTCGACTTACAACAGTTCATTTAGTGACCATTCAGAGTTGCAACGGCACTGAAAAGAGTGACTTATGACCATTCCATTCCATTCCTTTCCTAATGCAACTTCCATTATTATTATTATTATTATTTTTCTTTTTCATTTTGGGAGTGTCACTTACTGGTGTGTTTGTATGTTTCTGTACATGGAAATGGCTGCCCTGACTGAGAAAAATCATGGATATATGCAGATAGGGAAGTTTGTGTTATTCGGGATATTTTACTGTATGGAAAAAGATATTTTTAATACTTTTTTTAGAAGTCAATAAGAAATCTTGGTTCCATCTCACATTTGCTGAACGAGTTTAAACTCTGTTCAGAAATGTGGCTGTTTGTATGTCAATGATTAGCAGTCTTTTAAACAGCCTGTAGAGTGCAGCAAAGAGCTTTCGTTCCAAGCCGAATGTCATAAAATCCAGTTTGGGACACATTTTCCTTTCATTGGAAAAGTGATCCATTGCGAATCAAATAAAACTTTTACGGCGGACAGTTAAGGGGCTCAAGGAATATTGTCAATGGGGTAGGATGGCTGGAATTAAACCTTGAATCTGGGCAAAAGAAATTTAGCAGATCAATATAGAGATTCGGTGATGTGACAAACTTTATGTAGGGCTCTGACCTCCGAGTTTATAAGCAATTTATTAGAAAATAGACATTTAATGGAGTCTTAAGAGACCCACAATGGATAGGTCACAATGGAGTTTCAAGACATTTAATGGAGTCTTAAGAGACCCACAATGGATAGGTCACAATGGAGTTTCAAGACAAAAACAGTAGATATTACACTTGCTTTGTACTGACTTCTTTGAAAAAAAACGAAAAAGGTGATGTATTTTAACACAGGTAAAAAGGTAAAGGTTCCCTTCGCACATATGGCCTAGTTGTTCCCGACTCTAGGGGGCAATGCTCATCTTCGTTTCAAAGCCGAAGAGCCAGCGCTGTACGAAGACGTCGCCGTGGTCATGTGGCCAAAGGCGCACAGAACGCTGTTACTTTCCCACCAAAGTTGATCCCTATTTTTCTACTTGCATTTTGTATATGCTTTCGAACTGCTAGGTTGGCAGAAGCTGGGATAAGTCACGGGAGCTCACCCTGTTATGCGGCGCTAGGGATAACATATAACAATAATGGCTAACCTTTTCTGGACCGAGTACCCAAAGCATATATGTGTGCCCGAACCCCCAAAATGCAATGCACGTATGGCCTTTGGCCCTGCATATGCATGCACCCCCTGCATGCACCTTCCCCTGGGCATGCATGTACGGTGCCCTGCACATGCCATGTATCCCCACATGCACTCCATGCTCTGCACATACGTGACCCCCATACGTGCTCATGCATGTACACACCCCTCACGTGCCCCGTACCCCAAGCATGCATGGCAGAGACCCGAAGACGAACTGGCCAGCAGAAGGCATGCGTCCATGTGTGGTAGAGCTGAACTCTGGCAATGGCTCGTGTGCCCACAGAAAGGGGGCTGCATGCCACCTCTGTCTCACGTGCCATAAGTTTGCCATCCTGAGTCTATAATTTGAATTAAGAACTCATTTTTTTAGAAAGAATTAAACATAATAGATTTTTACAATGATTTTTCAGCACTTCTAACAGTAGAATACATGTCTTTATAGAGTGTGCACAGTTTTGAGTTACCGTATTTTTCGGAGTATAAGACGCACCAGAGTATAAGATGCACCTTAGTTTTGGGGGAGGAAAATAAGAAAAAAACTGATTGGTGGGTGGATCGGCCTCCCGGAATACCCCCAATCAGCTGTTCCCAGAGGTGAATTTTAGCAACAGGTTCCTTAGTTGTGAACTCTGTGCCTTGCTTTTTTTTTTTTTTTTGCTTTATTTTCTGCCTCTGAAACTTCTGAAACTCCATTTCAGAAAAAACTTTTTTTCTGCTTCTGAAAGCCTCCAAAACAGAGCTTCAGAAAAAAAAGCCTCTGAAGCTCTGTTTGGTGGCTTTTTTTCTGAAGCTTCATTTCTGATGCTTTTTTCAGCCTCTGAAAAGTCCGTTTGAGAAGCTGGATGGGGCTACATTCAGAGTATAAGACACACCCAGATTTTCACCCTCTTTTTTGGGGGGGGAAAGGGTGCGTCTTATACTCCGAAAAAAAGGTAGGGTTCTTTTGTTGTTTTTTTTACAAATCATTGTTATTTGAATTTTTGTTTTTCATAAAATGCAATGGTTCAGTTAATGAAATCGCAGGGTAGGGGACAAGTGAGAATTGGATGGTAATATTTAATAAATCCATTATGTTACGGAATTAATTTTTCTTTAAAAAAAAAGCTTCCTTATTATAACGAGAAGCTTTAGCAATTGTATATATGCATGACTCTTTCAGAAACTCATCTAAAGGTAGATAACAGAACCATTTTCTCTTTGAAAGATAACTGTTGGACTTTAATTTTATTATTTTTTGATAAAACGTCTCCCCAAAAGGCTCTTACGCTGGAACAACGGCATCAGAAATGGAGACAAAATCCTTTTTCATTTAGTATCTCTACCAATTAGGGAAGATACTACTATATGCAGGTACTCCTCGATTTACGGCCACAATGGAGTCCAACATTTCCATCGCTAAGCAAGACATAAGTAAATTTTACAACCTTCCTGGCCACCGTTGTTAAATGAATCACTGCGGGGGTTAAATTAGTCACATGGTTGTTAAGTGAACTGGAATTCCCCTTGACTTTGCTTGTCAAAAGGTTGCAAAAGGGGAATCATGTGGAACCCCCCCCCCCCGGACACTGCGACTGTCATAAATACGAGACAGTTGCCAAGGGTCTGAATTTTGATCACATGACCCTGGGGAGACCGGAACAGTTTTCACAGTGTGAAAACAGGTCCTAAGTCACATTTTCTTAGTATTTCTTAGTACCGTTGTGACTTTGAACAGTCACTAAATGAATGGTTGTAAATCAGGGATTACCTTTATTCAATGATCAAGATTTGTGCCTAAATTGCAGCACTTTTGACTGCTTGAGACTTGATTCCTGGTCCATTTCCCATCGAGACATTTAACGTATTTTCATAGCATCATTTAGCTCAGGGGTGTCAAATTTCAAAGCCTGCGGACCGGATTCGGCCCGTGGGGATGCTTAGATGTGGGCCGCGGGGCGGCCCTGGAACAAGCAAAGGACTGGCCTGCAGTGCCTTTGCTGGTGAAAACGGAGCTTGGGAAATCACGGTGCGCTCCTCCCGAGCCCAGTTTTCACTAGCAGAGGATTGCAGGAGGCCGTCACAGCTGAAAACGGAGCTCAGGAGCCTGTTTTTGCTGACAGAAGCATTCGAGTCACCACCTGCGCCCCCAACACGAGTGACGTCGAGCTGGCCACGCCCACCCTGACCACACCCATCCCAGCCCCCTGAAGTGAAACATAACCCTGATGTGGCCCTCAATGAAATTGAGTTTCACATCCCCTGATTCTAGCTTTCTTTGAGGCGACGTAAAGCTGTCCTGTTGTTTGGTACAAGTTATTAGTAAAGATCGTGCCGTGATCAATCACAGTAATTGTGTGTTCCTTTGTGGGTTGTAGGCAGAAGTGGGCTGCTGCCATTTCAGACCAGTTCAGGCCGGTTTCGGTTGCAACCTGTGGGTGGGCCCACCACGCCCATCGGCCCCGGTGCTATGTCATCCTATTTAACCACATTTTTTAAGCCGTACACATGCGTGCAAGTTGCACGTGAGAGCAAAGTGTGCATGGAATGCCCCACGCACTAACATTTTCAATGCTATGCAAACCGGTTGTTAATTCATGTGCCGTCTACCTCTGGTTGTGGGAATTAATAGCTGGCTAGCAATTTTTGGAATTATAATCCCAACGGATTTTGAAGGAGAATATTGATAGAAGCTCTACTGGTATACAGAATGGTCTATATCTAAAAAGAAAGATCACAAAGAGCTTTATTTGCTAAAGGGGAAATTCTTTTATTCAGATTCTGTGCTGTTTCCTGAGGGCATTTAAATAAAGACCTAGGAGTAAGATTGTTAGTGTTCAATTTTAACTATAGCACAAATAATTCTGGTAACTCTTTTATGTGAATCCTGGCAAATGAGTCAGTCAGTTACACTTCTGAAAGTTTCGTTAACTTTTACAAAACCGATGACGGTTCGTCGTGCATTCCAAGAGGTTTTATTTATTTATTATTTATTTATTTATTTTGTCACATTTCTATGCCACCCCACTCCCAAGGGACTCTGGGCAGCTTACAACAGAGAATAAAACAATGCAACAGTATCCCATACATTATTTTATGCTTTTTAATCTACTAAATCTGAAGAGCGCCTTACCGAGTGATAAATTGCTTTTGATATCTTTTTGGTAACCGAAAGGTAGAATATATATATAAAGGTAGAATATATATATTAAGTCTCACAATAGACAGCAAAATGATGGTTTGATGTCTGATAAAGCCTAGAAAACTAGTGAATGGGATTTCACTGAACTATGGCTGTATAAAGATCTTTTACATAGGAAAAAACTTGGCTGAGAGAAGTATATATATATATGTTCTCTGAGGTTTTCGCAGGTATTTGTATGTAGGTCTTTGGTTATTCAGGTCTTCTGCGTAAAATTGGAAGTGTCTTGGTGACGTTTCGACAAAGTCTCATTCGTCATCTTCAGGCTGGTGTTTTCGGCTTCGTGCTTCTAGGAGCAATGTGTGATCTCAGCTGTTTCTTCCTTTTAACTGCTAGTGGGGGTGTGAACTGATTGGGTGGGAGATATATATATATATATATATATATATATATATTCACATGTGAAAGAGTATGAAAAAAGTGATTTATTTCATTGGGAAGTTGTCAGCTTTTGCCCTTATGGGTTGATGAAAAAGGATTTGTGATGTATAAAGGCCCTTGTTTATGTTTCCTTTAATTGAATATCGAACAGGTGTGGGCCAAGCAACAATATCTACAGGTAAAATCTACCTGGGAGTAAAATAGCTTTTCTCAGAAATAGGAAAAAGAAAATAAACTTTGATTTTGCTTCTTTATGGTGCTTTCTATGATTTTTTTTTTCACTCCTGCAAAGATCAGTGGGGCCAGGAGTCTAGTTTGTTCATTTCTTTTGCTCCATTTTAATAATCTTGGTTTCCTTAATATATATGGCTTTTGAAAAATTATTCAGATTTCCAATATTTTTTCTTCAAGTTGGTGGGGAACGCTGTTATTGCTATGGAAGCTTTATTTGTCTTCATTTATTCGCATTATGTAGCCGATAGTCTACACTAAGCCTTGTTGTAGACTTGGAAGGTGAATTCAATTCAGTAAATCATGAGCCTCGAGCCAAGCTTCAAAGACATCCAGTTATTTATTAGGAGCTCCATGTTCCCAAATGAAGCCAACTCTGACCCCCACGTAATTTACAGCCCTAATCATTTCCCCCCTTCCCTCAGAGTGTGTCATCAATCACATTCACCACAGAGCAATTTCGTGGGTTGTAGAGACCACTCCCCTCCAGCCGCTGTGGGTAACCCTGGGAGACAGCCTTGAGACAGATATGTCTGGAATGCATTCCTGTCTTTGGCTGCTGGTTGCTTCATCGGTTTCCCATCTCCCTTGCCTATGGCAACTCAAAAGCAGGTGAGGGATGCCTTGTGAGTTGAAACTCTGTACATGATCTCATCATGCATATTCCAAAGAGTACAAGGTTTACATGGTGCATATGTTATGTGATATGAAGGCATATAGGAGATAATAGAGGATTTCCCTTGTCCAAACTCAGTCTACAAGTTTCACAGATCAAGACTTTTTAATCAGAAACACGACAATATAAATGTGGTAACTGGTCATAATATGAGCTAGTTGTCAAGCATCCGAATGTAAATCACATGACCACGGGGATGCTGCATTGGTCGTAAGTGTGAAAAATGGTCGTAAAATCCATGTCAACAATCCCAGATTGTTGGGGGCAACAGGCCAACTCTGTAAACCGCTTAGAGAAGGCTGTAAAACATTGCGAAGCAATATATAAGTCTAAGTGATACTGCTATAAGTAATTTTTTTTTCCAGTGCCATTTTAACTTCAAATAGTCACTAAACGAATGATTGTAAATTGAGGATTACCTGTATTAAGCTTCCCCTTTCTTCTAATTTCATTTTCATTTTCCAGATTTCTATTCTTAATTTGGTAAAGCAGTGTCTTTATTTAGCTTGTGGGATATTTGAACTGTTATTCAAAGGGAGAAAAAAAAAGGAGGGGATCTCCAGATTTTGTTTTAGTCCTCTTTTTTTTTTCTTTTTGCTTCAAAAACTTCTAGAATCATAAAAAATGAAAGACATGATTTTAACGCCAGTTTCATGCATGCCCTCTTCTGCTTGAAACAATATCGGGTTACATGTCTAAATGCATACACACATAACCATTCGCACTGTTCTCTTTAGAGATAAAAGATAAAAAGCCATTCTCTTTAGGGATAATGAAAGTGCAGAAGAAACTGAAAGCAAAAAAATTAAAGGCGTGAGATCAAAAGAAAAGGGAATTATAGCTTAAATTAATATATACCAACCTCATTTCTTTTACATCTCTGTAACCTTCTTCCATACAACATCTTTTTATTATTATTATTATCATGTTCTCACTTCGCAACTTGGATTATATTAATGTTTTCCCTCTCTTGTCTTTGAAGATCTCAACAGCTCAAGCTAACTTTTTTCAGTCTTCGTTTTTTTTTCTTTTCTTTTAATGCATTTATTCTTCCTTTGATATTTTCTATTTATTCCACATCAACCGATTCTTCTTACAGTGATCCGCTCATATTTCGGTCCTGTCTACATTCATTCAGAACGTTATCATTTGGGATCGTTCCTCGTCTTGTTTTACTACTAATTAAAACTCCTACTACTTGTTTTACTACTACTCTTCTTGCTTTACTACGTCCTAGGGAATTGATTCCCTGTTGCATTCAACTTTTACACCACTCACTTCGGTAGTATGAAACCAGTAAGTATATACCTGTTACGCGCAGCTGTTTGCATTTGTTCACAAGCATTTGTGCTCTGTCCATTTGCTCATCTTTAGTAAAATATCCTACAACAAATCAGATTTGTTTTTATTTAACGGCTGTGTTAATCCCCTCTTGAGCTTTCAACTGAACGGAGTCTCAGGAACGTGAGGAAATAATCTAAGTTTTTCTCCAAGGCTTGAATTTTGAAGCTCCCTCACTCTCCCTTAACCAGGAGTGGGTTTGCAGGGGTTCGTGAGAACCTCTAGCGAAGATTCTGTTGCAGTTTGTAGAACCCCCAAATCCCACTCCTGGCTGGCCCTGCCCAGGCCACCTCCCACCCCTCCCAGGAGTCCACATGCAGCCTGTTTTGGATTCAGGTAAGTGCAGGGATGTGCAGAGGCTCAGGGAGGGTGAAAAATGGGCCTACCGGAAGTTCAGAGGGCCTCCGGAGCCTGGGGAGGCCATTTCACCCTCCTGGAGGCTCGAGGAAAATCTCCGGAACCATGGAGGCCAACAACACCCCCGAGGCCACCGTGGTGCAGGAAGCCAACTAGGCCACGCCCACCATGGCCAGGCACGCCCACTCCAGCAACCAGTCAGGGAACCCCTTGCTTAATTTTTTGAAGCCCCACCCCTTCCCTTAACCATAGTTTATGGGGCATGGAGAGTCCTATTGATGTAATCAGAGTATCCTCTTATTTTACCCTGAGGACACTGCCCTGTCTTCTCCTTCCCTTCTCTCTAAAAAGGGATCTATTAAAGAGCTAATCATGTTTCTTTCTTTATGTTCTGAATTAACAAGGGAGGTGGATGGTATCGGCTTTCCCAGGGATTGTATTTATTATACTGTAATTTGATTTACGTAGCTGTGTCGTTTTTGCACTTGAAGCAAAATAGAGGATTTTTTTTTTTAAGTTGGCTGTAATGGAGACCTTGCAGCTTCAGCAACTTTTTGGTTGTTTTTTTTTCATAACTATGCCGACTCTTCCTGTTTAGCTTTTTTAAAAGAACAAACATACACAACACAAAACTAGCAAACAAAAGAACATCTGCATCAAAGTACTGGCTGCTAATCACAATTCAGAATAGAATGATAGGGCACATATTATGTTTCCTATCATTCTTTATTCCATTCCATTCCATTCCAGTCCAGTCCAGTCCAGTCCATATTCTATTCTCTATTCTCTATTCTCTATTCTCTATTCTCTATTCTCTATTCTCTATTCTCTATTCTCTATTCTCTATTCTCTATTCTCTATTCCATTCTATTCTGTTCCATATTTTTCTTTATTCTATTCCATTCCATTCCATAGTCCTATTCTCTAGTCTCTATTCCATTCTTTCAATTCCATTCCGTATTTCTTTATTCTATTCTATTCCATTCCATTCCATTCCATAATTCTATTCTCTATTCCATTCCATTCCATTCCATTCCTATTCCATATTTTCTTTATTCCATCCATTCATATTCTATTCTCTATTCCGTTCCATTCTGTTCCATATTTCTTTATTCTATTCGGCATTCCATTCCATAGCCTATTCTCTATTCTTCCTTTCAATTCCATTCCATATTTTCTTTACTCTATTCCATTCCATTCCATTCCATAGTCTATTCTTTAGTCTCTATTCCATTCTTTTCAATTCCATTCCGTATTTCTTTATTCTATTCCATTCCATTCCATTCCATTCCATATTCTATTCTCTATTCTGTTCTATTCTGTTCCATATTTTCTTTATTCTATTCCATTCCATAGTCTATTCTCTATTCTCTATTCTTTCTTTCAATTCCATTCCGTATTTTCTATACTCTATTCTATTCCATTCCTTTCCATTCTCTATTCTCTATTCTGTTCCATTCTGTTCCATATTTTCTTTATTCTATTCTCTATTCCATTTCTTTCCATTCCATTCCATATTTTCTTTATTCTATTCCATTCCATTCCATTCTTCATTTGTAATTTGGTGGAAAACCTTTGCTGCAGAGTCTTTGGCTTCCTCTTTGTGCATGCTCTGGAAACCCTGATAAAAATAATAATCGGAGCAATTGATATAAAACATCCCAATGATAAGATTGTTTCCCAACATGCATGGTTGATTTACAACTCCTAGGTAGCTAATAGGTGAACTCTTAAGTACTTCAGAAAATGCTGGCTTTACATGCTTCCATTTGTTGTTGAGGAAAACTACAATTTTGTTGCTTCCCGGATACAAAAGAAGATTGCCAACAAGTAACTCAACTGAAAGGCTTAATTGGTAGGTTGTATCAAACTTGTCAGTTTGAAAGTCTGCCTTTTTGTTCATAAGGTATATTAGTTGTGGCTAAAGTATATAGTTTGTGAAGCTTCACCATGAAAATAGTATTAATACGTGTCCTTCAGAAATGCTTGGCTTGAGTGATGTTGGAGCAACGAAGAGTTACACGAATTTGATTTATGGCATTGCTTCTTTCCGTAGTTCTTAGGCTTAACTGCAGTGGCCTAGCTATACATGTTTATGCGATGTTACTTCATTTTTTTTTCAAATTTATAAAAAAGAGGAGGGGGGGAGGGAGGGAGGAAGGACATTTCTGTCCAATGGGAGAAATGAGGGAGGGAGGGGAGGGAGGGAGGAAGGAAGGAAGGAGGAAGGAAGGAAGGACATTTCTGTCCAATGGGAGAAATGAGGGAGGGAGGGAGGGAGGGAGGAAGGAAGGAAGGGAGGGAGGGAGAGAGGGAGAGAGGGAGGAAGGAAGGAAGGAAGGAAGGAAGGAAGGAAGGAAGGAAGGAAGGAAGGAAGGAAGGAAGGAAGGAAGGAAGGAAGGAAGGACATTTCTGTCCAATGAGAGAAAGGAGGGAGGGAGGGAGGGAGGGAGGGAGGGAGGGAGGGAGGGAGGAAGGAAGGAAGGAAGGAAGGAAGGAAGGAAGGAAGGAAGGACATTTCTGTCCAATGGGAGAAATGAGGGAGGAAGGAAGGAAGGGAGGAAGGAAGGGAGGGAGGGAGGGAGAGAGGGAGGGAGGGAAGGAAGGAAGGAAGGAAGGAAGGACATTTCTGTCCAATGAGAGAAAGGAGGGAGGGAGGGAGGGAGGGAGGGAGGAAGGAAGGAAGGAAGGAAGGAAGGAAGGAAGGAAGGAAGGAAGGAAGGAAGGACATTTCTGTCCAATGGGAGAAATGAGGGAGGAAGGAAGGAAGGGAGGAAGGAAGGAGGGAGGGAGGGAGGGAGGGAGGGGAAGGAAGGAAGGAAGGAAGGACATTTCTGTCCAATGAGAGAAAGGAGGAGGGAGGAGGGAGGGAGGAAGGAAGGAAGGAAGGAAGGAAGGAAGGAAGGAAGGAAGGAAGGAAGGAAGGAAGGAAGGGGCATAACTTGGAAATAACAGCTATCTTTTTCAAACAATTGGGGATGAAAAATAAGATGACAAAAATCAAGTAAGGGGTAATAGCAAAACCAGCTTTCTTGGTCTCCTCTTGGAGGTCCAACATCCAGACTCTTGTTGATTGAAAAGGTCTACAGAAACACTGCCAAATAAATGAATCAAAGGGGGGGGGAATTGTTCATTTGTTCAGACCAAGATTTTCTGCACAGAATAGTTCTCTCATTTGGCTAAGATTAGGGACAAGCCGATTATCATTTGAGCCAAACTAGAACGGTTACCTAACCCTGAACCTGAGAAATACAATTTTGTAGAGCAAACCATAGCACTATCTAAAAGAAGGGGCCAGGTTAAGGTAAATTACTTGCTAAGTATTCTGACAGAGAAGAGATTTACCTTAAGCTTTCTCCAAATCATCTTCTCAGGATAATATTCTTACAGCCCCCCTCCCCCCCCCCATTATCTGCAGAGCAAGGTTTTTAAAGGAGAGTGGGGATTGCTCACACCTGATCATGAAGTTCCTACTTAATGTCAGTCATTAAGTCTTCCATGAGCCATGATAAAATAACACCAAAAATCCTTGTGTGCCCTAAGGTTGACCTTTAGCTTTCCCCTCCCTCCCTCCCTTGTCTTTTCTTATCTCTCCTTTTCCTTCCTTCCTTCCTTCCTTCCTTCCTTCCTTCCTTCCTTCCTCCCTCCCTCCCTCCCTCCCTCCCTCCCTCCCTTCTTTCCTTGTCTTTTCTTGTCTACCCTTCTCCTTCCTTCCTCCCTGTCTCTCTTCTTTCCTCCTTCTTCCTTTCTTCCTCCCTCCCTCCCTCCCGTCTTTCCTTGTCTTTCCTTGTCTCGCCTTCTCCTTCCTTCCTTCCTTCCTTCTCCCTGTCTCTCTTCTTTCCCTCCTTCCTTCCTTTCTTCCTCCCTCCCTCCCTACCTTCTTTCCTTTCTTGTCTTTCCTTGTCTCGCCTTCTCCTCTTCCTTCCTTCCTCCCTCCACTCCCTCTCTCTTTTCCTCCCTCCCTTTCTTCCTCCCACCCTCCCACCCTTCTTTCCTTGTCTTTCCTCCCCTCCCTCCCTTCCTTCCTCTCTCCCTCCCTCTCTTCTTCCTCCCTCCCTTCTTTCTTCCTCCCTCCCTCTCTCCCTTCTTTCCTTGTCTTTTCTTGTCTTTCCTTCTCCTTCCTTTCTCCCTCCCTCCCTCCCTCCCTTCTTTCCTTGTCTTTTCTTGTCTCTCCTTCTCCTTCCTTCCTTCCTTCCTCCCTCCCTCTCTTCTTTCCTTCCTTCCTTTCCTCCTCCCTCCCTCCCTCCCTTCTTTCTTTGTCTCTCCTTCCTTCCTTCCTTCCTTCCTTCCTTACTTCCTTCCTTCCTTCCTTCCTTCCTTCCTTCCTTCCTTCCTTCCTTTCTCCTCTTTGGCAATAAATGTTATTGCTCCCTAACTCTATTTTGACTACCGACTTTCCTTCTAGTCTAGTTGTGTTGAATTTAGCGGATAATGTTTTCAGCGGAATTTGTATAATAGTAAACTATAAAAAGCAAAAACAATAATAATAAATGATTCGAAGTGTACCCTAATTTAAATTGGCGAGGAAGTTCTCGTTGAGCTCAGCAAAGCCAGAACTGGAATTGATTGCCCTTTTAACAAAGCTGTAGGTAAAATATGTTTTCTAGGTCAATAATTGCTTTGTTGAGAAGCCGAATGAAGCTTGAGCTACATACAGTCTCCTCATGAGAGGAAAGTACAGTTATGATTAGTTCTTCATTATCGCCGCTCCAAATAATTAAAGCAACTTCGAAAATTGGTTGGCGGATTTGCGTTAATGCCATTTTGATAACCACCAAAAATGTGCCTCAAATGTTTCCTCCTGTTCTGTCCCGCCCCCAGGAATATACCCAAACCGGACAGTCGGAGGTTAAAATAAGCTGGCAGGCAACCAAGTAGTCTGATAAGGAGCTTGGCAGCAATCCCAGCAGATGCGTGCCAAAAACCTTTATTATCGTAACAGAAAAATACACACCACAAAATGTCCAGAAATAGAAGCTGAGATGCAGGAAGATCTGAAGCTGGGATGCAAGAATATCTGTTTTTGTTCATCACAAAGATGTAGGCTGACTCACTCATCTTTATAGGCTGTGGGGGTGTGGTCCAGTGGGTCAGCTAATCACGAGCACACCGTGCCTTCTGTTGGGCACGTTTCTCCCTGCGTCCGCTGGCAAGGATCCAGCCAGCACTTATTTCCCTCGTCGCTGTCCACCTGTGGCTGCGGGGATGTGCTTGGCTCTGGCCTATCTCCTTGCCCTTCGGTGTCCTCCAGGGCATTGCCAGAGAGGAAGGTCCTGGAGAGGGAGGTCTTGCCAATTCCTCCCTTGTCACTCTCGGAGGTCCTCTCCTGACGATGACACAGGCTCAGGCAACGGAGCCACAACACCTCCTGTATTGGTTTACAGCAAATTTGCCAGGCAGCTGTTTACGATCTCCTAGAAAATCGCACATGGCGTTTTTCTCCTAGGGGTTGTTAGAGTCGAGAGCAGTGATCGTGGCATGAATATTGTATGCCTTTAAGCCACTTTTCTGTCAGTCGATGCAATTGCTAAAATGTCAAATTAGGACCAGATTCAGCCCAAGCGTAAGCCATGGAAGATCGCTGGATAACAGAATAACAGAGTTGGAAAAGACCTTAGAGGTCTTCTACTCCAATTCCTGCTCATACAGGAAACCATGGACCACGTGTCAGCAACCTGTGGCTCTGGAGCCACGTGAGGCTCTATGGGCCCTCAGATGGGGCTCCCTATCGGATGATCCCACCGCTGGCTGGCCCCCACCCCATCGCCCTCCCCTCTCAGTCACTCCTCTCCTGGCCTGAGAAGGTAAGGACGATGGTGGGGGATGAGAAGTAGCTGGAGCAGAGACAGAGAGATACAGAGAGAGGCGGGGGGAGAGAGAGAGACATAAAGAAAGAGATACAGAGAGAAGGGGAGGAGGGAGAGAGATGTTCAAAGGGTTTTGTGCTTTTTAAACAATCGGTTCTCTGCCCTAATGACTGGCTGGGTAGGCGTGGCTAGGGAGGTGTCATTGTGACTGGTGGAAGTGAATGACATCGAGTTGACCACTCCCACTCAGGTTTTGTGGCTCCCAGTGTTTTCTTTTCTGTGGGAAACGGATCCAAATGGCCCTTTGAGTGTTTAAGGGTTGCAGACCCTGCCGTAGACCATTTCAGTCAAATAGCTGCCCATTCCTTTCTTAAAAACTTCTAGTGTTGGGAGCATTCATAACTTCTAGAAGGCAAGGTCGTTTCCACTGATGAATTGTTCTCACTGTCAGGAAAATTTCTCCTTAGTTCTAATAGCTTCTCTACTTAATTAATTTCCACCCATTGCTTCTTGTCCTGCCCTCAGGTGCTTTGGAGAATAGTTTGACTCCCTCGTCTTTGTGGCAGCCCCTGAGATATCGGGGATATGACTGCTATCATGTGTCCCCTAGTCCTTCTTTTCATTAAAAATAGAATATCCAATTCCTCAATAGTTTTAGCATCCAGGCCCCCTAATCTTCTTTGTTGCTCTTCTCTCTACTCTTTCTAGAGTCTCAACTATAATCTATTCCAGGAAGCCAGGCTGGCTTAAACGTAGATTTTAATGGGTGAATTTTAGAGGGATTTTAAAATTTGGGGAAGCCAAAATTTGATTTAATTACGTTTTTAGATTATTTTAACTTTTATATTGGCTTGTATTTTAATGTTTTAATGTTTGGCTGTTCACCGCCCTGATCAGCGTCAGGAGAAGGGCGGTATATAAATCTAATAAACTAAACTAAACTAAACTAAACTATAATAATTCTGAAGCCAGTTCTTCTGACTCATTTCTTAGCAGAACTAAGAAATAGAACTCCTTATCCCCCACAATTATTTAGCTACTGGGAATTCATGGCATTCCCACCCAGAAAAGTCCATTTTCCATTACTTTTTATTTCCCTTTGTATTTTATATTTTTGATAAACCCATAGAAAAAAACCCACACAAAATAAAAACCCGGGAAGCTAAAAAAATTTAAAATCGGTAGATGGGACTAAATTATCCTTTAGAAACAGAACGATGCCATATTTTGGGGGCATCATTCCCTGTTGCCAACCAGTAGTGGAATTCAATTTATTTTTTATTACTGGTTCTGTGGGCGTGGCTTGATGGGCATGGTGTGGCTTGGTGGGCGTGGCAGGGGAAGGATACTGCAAAATCTCCATTCCCACCGCACTCTGGGCCAGCCATTTGCTGGGTTCTCCGAACTACTCAAAATTTCCACTACCGGTTCTCCAGAATTTTCAAAACCTGCTGAGTAGCACCCCTGTTGCCAGCTTGATCTAATAACGGAGAAATGAATCAGTGAATGAAAACCCTGCCACTAAATGAATCTATTGGCAGTTCCTTAAAAGAGTGGTACAAAACTAACCAGACAGTGCTTGCATGAATATAAGAATCAAAGCCAGTCCCAAATGGTAAATGATTTGGGTAAGTAGAGGGATACCATAAATTTCCAGAATAAAGTGAGATTGCGCTAGAGAAAGGAGATTTTTTTTCCCTCCATCTCTCAATAGCTTCTCTTTGAAGGCGGTTCATTATTATAACCTGAAATTATTCACAGAGGGTTTCTTAGTCCCTAAACTAATTTGATTCCAGTGTAATCACGAGAACCCCTGCAAAAGCCATGCATTTTAAAGCATGCAGACTGTTCGGATGGCAACCACTCAATACAAATCAGTTAAGCAGCGTTAGACTTTTAATCAAGGAGTAAACGGCACAAAGAAAGCGAGAAGAGGTTTAGCGAAAAGACTTGGATGGTCTGAAGAGAAATTGGGTTTGAGTAAGAGGCTTTATTGCTCGGTATTTGTATTTTATTAGTTTTGCAAATAACTCAAAATGGTGAACGTATCCAATACGCCATACTCTTCCTGTGTTCCCCACA
>JAWJVD010000196.1:0-15000 GCA_038048745.1 Coluber constrictor foxii
TAGGAGTGGGGAGGGAATGGGGATTTTGCAGTATCCTTCCCCTGCCACGCCCACCAAGCCACACCACATCACACCACGCCCACCAAGCCACACCCACAGAACCGGTAGTAAAAAAGTTTTGGATTTCACCACTGGAATATATCTTCCTTCCTTCCTTCCTTCCTTCCTTCCTTCCTTCCTTCCTTCCTTCCTTCCTTCCTTCCTTCCTTCCTTCCTTCCTGAGTTGGAAGGGACCTTGGAGGTCTTCTAATCCAGCCCCCTGCTAAACCCTATCCCATTTCAGACAAATGGCTGTCCTATCTCTTCTTAAAAACCTCCAGTGATAGAGCAATCACAATTTCTGGTGGCAAACTGTTCCACTGGTTAATTGTTCTCACTGTTAGGAAGTTTCTCCTTCGCTCCAGGTTGCTTCTCCCCTTGATTAGTTTCAACCCATTGTTTCTTCTCCTGTCTTCAGATGCTTTAGAGAATAGCTTGACTCCCTCTTCTTTGGGGTAGCCCCTCAAATACTGGGAGACTGTCCTCACGTCACCCCTAGTCCTTCTTTTCATTAAACTAGAGATACCCAGTTTCTGCAACCGTTCTTCATATGTTTTAGCCACCTGCCCTCTATTCATCTTTGTTGCTCTTCTCTGCACTCTTCCTAGAGTTTCAACATCTTCTTTTTTTATATATTATGGAAAACAAATTGACCCCCATCTTCTCAAATACTGGAATACTGCTATCACATCATCCCCTACTACTCCTTCTTTTTTCTAGATTGACCAAACCCAAATCCTGCAACTTGGTCTCCAGGCCTTTCATTGTCTTAGTTGCTCTTCTCTGCACTTTTTCCTAAAAGTCTCGACATCTTTTTTTGGTAAGGTGGTGAGCAAAACTGGATGCAGAATTCCAGGTGTGGCCTTACTAAGGCTTTACAAAGCGGTATTAATAACTTCACGTGATTTTGATTCTACGCCTCTGTTTATGCAACCAAGGATTGTATTCGCTTTTTGTTATTGGTCTTGTTGTTGTTGTTGTTTCTCCTTGAGTACTCCGCCACCCCTGTGGCTGGGCCGTGCCAAGGGCACGCTGCGAAATCCTCCTTCTTCCACGCCCAGACTGTCTCCCTGAAGTTTTTTATCGGTGACAAATTTTGCATTCTAAAACCGCCCGTCCTGTGTTTATTTCGGTGCCGGTGGAAAGCAACTTCCCCTATGCAAATGGGCCCTTAATATGCAGATTGGTGGGTCGTTAATATGCAAATTGCCTTGCGGATTTGGATGGCCGCCAGCGTCTCTGCGGGTGTTTTTGGCCAGGTTTCCAAGGTCTGAGCCCCACAAGAGGAAAGTCAGTCCTTCATTTGACCGTTGGAGAGGAGCTAGAACGGGGAGCTTAGTTGACTGGAGGAAAAAAAAACACTCTGTACGTTCTCAGAGGGCGGTGGTTATATGTGGGTTTTTTTTAAAAAAAACATGCCCAGGGCTGCCTTGGAAACTCAATCAGGGAAATGATTCCTTCAGCTTTCAAAAAGCGAATATTCGCCACTCTTTCGCCAGCTCTTTTTCTTCTCAACAACCCTGCGAGGTGGCCAAATCTCTCACACGGCACAATACTATCTTGCGCACGCACCCCTCTTGCTAGGCCAGGCCTGGTTGGTTAAGGAAGTGACCGTTGAAAGGGTCAACCCGAGATCCCGAACCGTGTGGTGTGTTTTGTAAGCTGCTTGGTGTCTTCCGGGAGCTGGTTTGGCCTTATCAAATGTTTATTGCAGTTCGTGGCAGAGGCAGCCAGATGTTTCAGACTGGATTTGGAGTTTTTGTCCACCTATCAAGTCTTTCTCAAGGACCTTGAGAAGGTCCCAGATGTGGATGTTTGAGGGTGTGGAAGGTTTTGTCGAAGGATGTCAGCTGTTCAAGTAAAACTGCCTTTTTGCAATTGACTGATGGGGGTTTTGTCAATGCCGATGATGCTCAAAATGGTGCTTCAGAAGTTTTGGGATTGCACCAAGGATCTATGACTATTGGGATTAGCTTCGCTTTCTTTTGCTACAGTCGTTCTCCTTCTAGGAGCAGGTATTTTTATTTTGTGATTATATCCAGTTCTCTGTTGCCTTCTCTTGTCCCTTCCCTTTTCTTCTCTTCCTCCTCTCTCCAGGTCTTACTTTCTTTCCCACCTCCCGTCTCTCTCTTCCCTTCCTCTCCTCTCTTTTCTTATCCCTCCCTCTTCATTCTGTCTCCCTCCCCTCTCTCCTTCCTTCTTCCCTCCCCCCTCCCCCATTCCATCCTTCCTTCCTCTTTCCCTCCCCTCTCTCTTTCCTTCCTTCCTCCATCTTTTCTCTTTTCCCCCTCCCTGTCCTTTTTTCTCCATTTCCTCCCCTCCTCTCCTTTCCTCTCCTCTTGCTTCCACACCCATCTCTTTTTCCTTTCCTTTCTTTCTTTCTTCCACTCTCTCTCCTTCTTTCCTTCCTTCTTCTCTCCCTTCCTTCCTTCCTCCCTCTCTCCCTCTCCCTCCTCTCCTTTCTTCTTCCTTCCACCTTTCCTCTTTCCCCCCTCCCTGTCCTACCTTTTTTCTCCCTTTCCTCCTTTCCTTTCCTCTGGCTTCCACACCCATCCCCTTCTCTTCTCCTTCCTTTCTTCCTCCTGCTTTCTTTCCTTCTTTCTTCTCTCTCTCCCTCCCTCCCTCCCTCCATTCCTTCCTTCCTTCTACCGTTTCTCTTTCCCTCCCTCCCTGTCCTACTTTTTTTCTTCCTCTCCCCTCCCCTCCCCGCGTCTGGATCTTGGGGCTGGGAAGAAGTTCCATGGGGCAAGGCCACTCCTAAGAAGAAGCATTTCCTAGGTCCCCCATGATGGTGGGCTTAATTCCACCGTTCAAGTGGCCATCTTCACCTTTTTCAGCACGCATCCACGCTGTGACCCCTTGTCAGCCGTGTCCCCACCCCACCATCCTTTGGACCTTTGAAGCCTTCTTTGATATCCCTTTCTGGACCTTCTGCCCCATCCTGAAGGACATTTGAATTTCCCCCCGCCATTGATGGCCTCATCTGCAGGCAAGTCCTGCCTTTGGGGGTGGGGCTCTCCGAATAACAGAGTTGGAAGGGACTTGGAGGTCTTCTAGTCCAACCCCCAGCTCAAGCAGGAAACGCTATACCATCCCAGACAAATGGCTGTCCGGCCTCTTCTTAAAAACCTCCAGTGACGAAACTCTCACAACTTCTGGAGGTCACTTGTTCCGCTGATGAATTGTTCTAAATCCTTAGGAAATTCTTCCTTAATTCCAGGTTGCTTCTCTCCTTTGTTTCCACCCTCTCTCTTCCCTTCCTCTCCTCTCTTTTCTTATCCCTCCCTCTTCATTCCTGTCTCCCTCCCCTCTCTCCTTCCTTCTTCCCTCCCTCCTGCTCCATTCCATCCTTCCTCTTTCCCTCCCCTCTCTCTTTCCTTCCTTCCTTCCTTCCATCTTTCCTCTTTTTTTCCCCTCTCTGTCCTACCTTTTTTCTCCATTTCCTCCCCTCCTCTCCTTTCCTCTCCTCTTGCTTCCACACCCATCCCTTTTTCCTCTCCTTCCTCCCTCCCTCCTGCCTTCCTTCCTTCCTTCTGTCCACCTTTCCTCTTTCCCTCCTTCCATCCTATTTTTTTCTCCCCTTTCTCCTCTCCCCTCCTCTCTTTTCCTCTCCTCTTGCTTCACACCCATCCCTTTTTCCTTTTCCTTCCTTCCTCCCTCCCTCCTGCCTTCTTTCCTTCCTTCTTCTCTCCCTCCCCTCTCTCTTTCCTTCCTTCTGTCCACCTTTCCTCTTTCCCTCCTTCCATATCCTACCTTTTTTCTCCCTTTCCTCCCCCCCTCCCCCCCTCCCCTTTCCTTTCTTGCTTCCACACCCATCTCTTTTTCCTTTCCTTTCTTCCGCTCTCCCTCCTTCTTTCCTTCCTTCTTCTCTCCCTTCCTTCCTTCCTCTCTCCCTCCCTCCACTCCTTCCTTTCCCTCCTTCCTTCCTCTCTCCCTCCCCCTCTCTCCTTCCTTCCTTCCTTCCATCTTTCCTCTTTTTTTCCCCTCTCTGTCCTACCTTTTTTCTCCATTTCCTCCCCTCCTCTCCTTTCCTCTCCTCTTGCTTCCACACCCATCCCTTTTTCCTCTCCAGGTTGCTTCTCTCCTTAGTTTCCACTCATTACTTCATGTTTTGGGACAGAGGACTGCTCTCCTCTCACCCCTAAGTCCTTCTTTTCTCTGGACTGCACCTATCCAATTTCCCCTGCCCCTTTCTTCATAGGTTTCAGCCTCCAGTCCCCTCATCATCCTGGTTGCTCTTCTCTGCACTTTGTCTAGAGTCTCGACATCTTTTTTTTATAATATGGTGACCAAAACTGGATGCAGGATTCCAAGTGTGGCCTTACCTTCAAGGCCTTATAAAGTGGGGCTAACCCCCCCTCCCCCAAGGGGTTGGTCTGGTCCCCCTCTGGTTCCCCTTCCCTCAGCTGGACTTTGTCCGGTAGCGAAAAGGGCCGGCTGTTGAAAATGATCTCCCCGGGGAGGAGACCAGCGCATGGGGTTTCTACAGGAGGTGTCTCCTTTGGCCGCTTGGTCGAGGATCAATGTCTCCCGAAGCCTGTTCTCCTTTGAGTTGGGGCCTCCATATCTGGTTTCTGGCTCCTTTTACAGCTGTTCTTTTGAGAGGACCCTTGTTCTTCTCTTAATCGCCTCCCTTGCGGGCTTCCTGGGCTCTGGGCACAGGTGTGGAGAGAGAGCGGCCGGCAGAGATTAGGACGAAGGACAGTGGGGCGGCTGTGGAGGGGGCCAGGGGGTGGGTGGGCATGGCACACATGTGCCTCTCTGGGTCTCGTTCGGATGTCTCCCAAATAATAGTCTTCGTTCAACTGCCTTTCCAAGGGGGAACAGGAGGGGGGCTCTTTTCTAGATGGCCGGCCAAGCGAATCGCCAGGTCTCCCTGCTCCAGCCGAGCGGAGCTGAGGCTTGGTGGGGGCCAGAGGCTGAAGTTTGCTTGTAAGCAGCCAGGATTCGTGTAAAAATGAGATAGGGAGGAAGGGAGGGAGGGGAGGAAGGAAAGGAAGAAAAATGGAGGAAGAAGGAAGGAGGGACAGAGAGAAAGAAAAAGAAAGAAAGAAAGGAAGGAAGGAAGGAAGGAAGGAAGGAAGGAAGGAAGGAAGGAAGGAGGGGGAGGGAAGGAAGGAAAGAAAAGAAGAAAGAAGAGGGAGGGAGGAGAGTAAGAAAAAAAGAAGGAAGGAAGGAAGGAAGGAAGGGAGAGAAAGAAAGAAAGAAAGAAAGAAGAAAGAAAGAAAGAAAGAAAGAAAGAAAGAAAGAAGAAAGAAAGAAAGAAAAGAAAGAAAGAAAGAAGGAAGGAAGGAAGGAAGGAAGGAAGGAAGGAAGGAAGGAAGGAAGGAAGGAAGGAAGGAAGGAAGGAAGGAAGGAAGGAAGGAAGGAAGGAAGAAGGAGGAAGGAGGGAGGGAGGGAGGGGGGAGAGAAAAAAGAAAGAGAAAGAAACAAAGAAAGGAGGGAGGGAGGAGGGAGGGAAAGAAAGAAAGAAAAGAGGGAGGGAGGAGAGAAAAAAAGAAGGAAGGGAGAGAAAGAAAGAAAGAAGGAAAGAAAAAGGAAAGGAGAAAGAAAGGAGGGAGGGAGGGGGAGGGAGGGAAGAGAAAGAAGAGGGCAGGAGGAGAGAAAGAAAAGGAAGGAGGGAGAGAAAGAAAGGAAAGAAAGAAAGAAAGAAGGAGAAAGGAAGGAAGGAGGGAGGGAAGAGAAAGGAAGGAGGGAGAAGGGAGGAGAGATGAAGGAAGGAAGAGAGGGAGGTGAGGGGAAGAGAGGAGAGGAGATGGCAGAAAAGAAGAGGAGAGGAGGAAGGAAGGAAAAGGGGACACAGAGAGAGAGAGATAATCTTGTGAGTTGCCGCAAGAAACAGGATAAAAATCTCTGCCGGTCCCTAAAATAGAAAGCGACACCAGAGGCAGCAAAGATCGAAGCTTCATTGTTCTTTTTTTGAGAGAGAGAGAGAGAGAGAAAAATCAAGATAATTCAGATTTGGTATACAGGAACTGGAACTGGTGCGGATGCTCTGGCTGGCTGGGGAATTCTGGGAGTTGAAGTCCAGAGGTCTTAAACTTGCCAGGTTGGACACTCCTGCCTCTAAATCATGGGTCCTTTAGAAAAGATGCCATTTATACTTTCTTGAGAAAGGACAGGTACAATACAGGTAGTTATCTATGGAGATACTCAGTCATCCAGGTCATGGTTCACCCAAAGTGTTTTTTTAAGGGACCTGAAAACTGGACTTTTAAAAAATTTTCTTGAAGACATTTTGCTTCTCCTGCAAGAAGCTTCTTCAGCTCTAACTGGATGGAGGGGAAGGATTGATACTCCTTGCAGATAGCTGGTCATTTGCATCCTTTGAGAGACTCGTTGAGGCCGCTTGGAGATTTCTCTGTGTCCTCAGGGTCACCTGAGTGGTGCAAATGGGGGTGGAGCCTTCTTGGAACTCCTGAAAGGACTCTGTTGTAGACTGGAGACAGATGATATCATATCCCTCCCCAGTGGTGAAATGTAAAATTTGTTACTACCAGTTCTGTGGGCCTGGTTTGGTGGGGGGGGGGTAATGTGATTGGGTGGGCGTGGCCACCTTTTTTATTTTTTTACTTTAAAAACATTTTTTTCTACAACCTTAAGAGGTTGCAGAAAAAAAATGCTTTGAAAAGCCTCTGGCGATCAGGCAACTCAACTGGGATCGTCCGAGGCTTTAAAGGCATTTTTTTTCTACAACCTCTTAAGGTTGTAGAAAAAAATGCTTTGAAAAGCCTCGGACGATCCCAGCTGAGCCAACGCGATCATCCGAGGCTTTTTTTTTTTTTTTACTTTTAAAAGCATTTTTTTCTGCCGAAGAGGTTGTAGAAAAAATGCTTTTAAAAGTAAAAAATAAGAGCCTCTGATGATCGCGCGGCTCAGCTGGGCATGGGGGGGGCAGGGATTTTTGCTCCCGGTTCTCCAAACCACCCACCAGGCGATCCGGTCCAAACCGGGAGCATTTCACCCCTGTCCCTCCCCCTCTGTTGAGAGAGGGCTGTTCAATTTTGACACAGATGGCCTCTTGGACCGTTCTTTCAAACTAGGAGTCCTCTCTGTCCAAAATGTGGATTTTGTTGTCTTCCAAAGAGTGGCCTTTGTCTTTGAAATGCAGATGGACTGCTGAATCTTGGACGGCCTGAAAACCTGACATTCTGGTGGGTTTCTTCTCCTATGTCGTGCCATGCGCTTTTGAAGTGGCTGTTTTGTTTCCCCAATGTAAAAGATCTGCCCATGGCTCACTGCATTGTTGTGCATACACCCCGTTGCTCAGTGTATGTCAGGGTGTTTTATCCTCGGGGTGGACAAGCTTCTGCCGTAGTGTATTCTTGGGTTTGAAGGGAGTAAGTATGTTGTGTTGGCTGAAGATCCTCCTGAGCTCTTCCTTTTGCAAGATTATTGTCATGTTGCTAGGCCGCAAGGATTTACAGAGTCCGATGGCTTTTGGTAATCACCCAACCTACGAAGATAACGTCAATCTGTTGGGTCAGGTAACATCATCAGTGGAGTTTTAAAGGATGTCATCGTTGATGTTGTTTTGTTTATAAGGACTTCGTGTGGACAATAGGTTTTGTGATGGGTCAGGTGTGAGTGAGTCAGTGAGGGTCTTGTGATAGGTCAGGAGTGAGTCCTCCGTCAGAGTCTTGTGATGGGGAGGTCACATCAGGTGAGGGTCTTTTGGAGGTGAAGTACTGGGTTGGGGAAGGCTTGTGTGGATCAATTGTGGGTCGGTTGCCGTCTCTGGTTGGCTTTGCGGTTGATTTCAATTCTGGGGCGGTGGTTCATAGCAGGGGTGAAATGCTCCTGGTTCAGATCGGATCACCCGATTCGGTAGCGATGGACGCATCCGGTTCGGAGAACCGGTAGCACAAATCCCTTCCCCTCTTCCCCATGCCCAGCTGAGCCACACAATCATCAGAGGCTTTTTTTTTTAATTTGTTAAAGCATTTTTTCTACAATCTCTTTGGCAGAAAAAATGCTTTTAAAAGTAAAAAAAAAAAGCCTCTGATGATCACGTGGCTCAGCTGGGATCATCAGAGGCGTTTAAAAGCATTTTTTTTACATCCTCTTCGGCCGAAGAGGTTATAGAAAAAATGTTTTTAAAAGGAAAAAAAAAGCCTCTGCCGATCAGGCAAGTCAGCTGGGATCATCAGAGGCTTTTAAAAAAAAAGCCTCTGCCGATCAAGCAAGTCAGCTGGGATCATCAGAGGCTTTTAAAAAAAAGCCTCTGCCGATCAAGCAAGTCAGCTGGGATCGTCAGAGGCTTTTAAAAACATTTTGTAGAAAAAATGGTTTTAAAAGTTAAAAAAAAAAAGTTGGCCACGCCCACTCAGTCATATTACCCCCTCCCCACCAAGCCACGCCCACAGAACAGGTAGTAACAAATTTTACATTTCACCCACTGGTTCATAGGCTGTTTGTCGGTCATTGTGTCCGTTGGTGGACTTGCTTGTAGAGTGCCAGGCTCCGATGAACTCAGGCGTGTGTCCGGTGGGTGGTGTGGCCGATGATTTTTGGGTTGCACCAATTGAAACTGGTACTGGTCGGTGTCGGTGTGGGTAGAAATGAAGGATTTGGGACCGTGGCGTTTGACTGTCAGCTGTAGGGTTCCGCTGAGTGGTGGGATTCAGCCGGTTTGGTCCGGTTCGGGAAAACCGGTAGTGGCGACGTAATGCGCGAGCAAAGAGTACGCACGCTCACATTTGCGAACCGGTAGGGAAGATAAGTGAATCCTGCCCCTGGTTCCACTGTGTTTCTTTATCTCCCCGATGACTCTCGGATCGGTGTGTCTTTCGGCGAGCGATCCCAGATGCCGTCACTTGATCCTGTCCCTTCCGTCTTTAGGACAGAGACCTGGGTAACTCGATGCCTCCGAGCGGAGCGGATTCTTCTGACGTCACCGAACTTCCACCAGATTTCTGGAGCCACTTGGGCCACGGCCGCAGCTGTCGGGAGGGGCGCTTGGGTTACAAAGTGACATCAGTTTTGCCAGGCCCACCTGTTGTGGAGGTGTGTGTGTGTGTTTGGGGGGGGGCGGAAAGACCCTTACAATGGGTGAATGAAACAGCTGAGCTGCCCGGGGGGAGAGGGGGCTCCCTCCCCAGCTAAGATAACCGCACGCATTTCTATCAAGGGGTTCCCTTTGGGGTCAGGATGCAGAGAAGGGAGAGGGCATGGTAGACCCCCAAAATTAGAAGTAGGAAATGAGAAAAATAAATGTAATTCAGTGCAGACTGCGCCAACACAGAGAGTGTTAATCTCCATACTCTTCCTTCTTTCCTTCCTTCTTTCCTTCCTCTCTCTCTCCTTCCTTCCTTCCTCTCTCTCTCTCCTTTCCATTCCTTCCTTCCTTCCTCCCACCCTCTGTCCTTTTCCTTCCTTCCGTCCATTTCCCCTTCCTTCCTCTCTCTCTGTCCTTTCCCTTCCTTCCTTCTTTTTCCTCCTTTCCTTCCTCTTTCCCTCTCCCTTCCTTCATTCCTTCCTCCCCCTTCCTTCCCTCCTTCCTCCCTCCCTCCTTCTCTCCTTTCCCTTCCTTCCTTCCTTTTCCCCTTCCTTCCTTCCTCTCTCTCTGTCCTTTCCCTTCCTTCCTTCCTTTTCCTCCTTCCTTCCTTCCTCTTTCCCTCTCCTTCCTTCCAATTCCTCTCTCTTTTCTCCCCCTTCCTTCCTTTCTTCCTTCCTTCCTCCCTCCCTCCTTCTCTCCTTTCCCTTCCTTCCTTCCCTTTCCCCCTTCCTTCCTTCCTCTCTCTCTGTCCTTTCCCTTCCTTCCTTTTCCTCCTTCCTTCCTTCCTCTTTCCCTCTCCCTCCCTTCCTTCCTTCCTCCCTCTCTCTCCTTCCCTTCATCCCTTCTTTTTTCCCCTTCCTTCCTTCCTCTTTCCCTCTCCTTCCTTCCAATTCCTCTCTCTTTTCCCTTCCTTCCTTCCTTTCCCCCCTTCCTTCCTTCCTCTTTCCCTCGCCTTCCTTCCAATTCCTCTCTCCTTCCCCTTCCTTCCTTGAAAAAAAACTATCATCCATCCATCCACCAACCCACCTATTCTCTCTCTCTCTCTTCCCCATCATCTATCAATTGATTGATCGACCGATCTATCATTTGTCTATCATTTCTCTCTCTCTCTGTCTCGCTCTGTCTCTCTCTCCGTTTTTCACAATCACTACAGCATCCCCGTGGTCAGGTGATCAAAATCCACACGCTTGGCAACTGGCATGTACTCCCCTTCTGACCCGCAAAGTCCACGAGGAAGCCAGTTTCCGCCTAACCACCGGGTTACTCACTCAACAACCGCAGGGATTCACTTAGCAACGGTGGGCAGAAAAGTCGTAAAATGGGGCAAAATCCACTTAACGACGGTCTCCCTTTGCAACAGAAAAGCTGAGTCCATTGTGGTCCTAAGTCGAGGACTCCCTGTATAATTACTCTAAAATATCATTCTTCTGTAGAATAGAAGGGGAATTTACTCCCAGGTAAGGGAGCCTGCAGGATCTACGGGTTTTTTCCTCCGTAGACATTAAAAACGAAGACGACGAAGGATCCAGCCAAACCACAAGCAATTAATTCGCGTCGGTCCCTAAAGCCTGCTGAAAAACCAGAGCTTTTACTCATTTATTGAATGATAAAGAGGAAATGGAAGAAAAAATGCAATTCCTATCTATTTTCGGATGTGGTTACAAATGGCTTATTGAGCAGGCAGCTTAAACTCGTTTAATTAGAATGCAATCAATCTGTCTTTCCCCATCAAGGGGAAAATATTTGCTCTTCGCCAGGGCGAAATCCACTGGATGTTTCCCCCCACTCCAATCCCCCCCCCCCCCCACTTTTAATACAACAGGAAAGCCAGATCCTCCTCCGTATGAATTCTTCCCTCCTGCCAACTGGCTTTTGCAAAAAAAGGAAGGAAATGGAAAGAGGATGCTTCCCCTTTCTCTTCCTCCTCTTCTTCTTTGTCCTTCTCCTCTTCTTCCTCCTTTTTAGCCTCCTCTTTATCCTCCTTCTTCCCCTGTTTCCCTCCTCCTTCCCTCCTTGTTCTCCTCCTTCTCCTTCTCGTTTTCCTTCTCCTCTTCCTCCTTCTCCTCCTTCTCTTCTCCTCTTCCTCCTCCTTCCTCATTCTGCTTCTCATCTTTCTCCTTCTTGTTCTCTTCTCTCCTCCTTCTTCCTCTTCCTCCTCCTCCTCTTTCTCCTCCTCCTTGTCCATCTCCTCTTTTCTCCTTCCTCTTCTCCTTCCTCTTCCTCTTCTCCTCTTCTTCCTCCTTGTCTATCTCATCTTGCCTCCTTCTTCCTCTTCTCCTCCTTCCTCTTCCTCGCCTCCTCCTCTTCTTCCTTGTCCAGCTCATCTTTCTTCCTTCTTCTCCTCCTCCTCTTTCTCCTTCTCCTCCTTTCTCTTCCTCATTCTGCTTCTCATCTTTCTCCTCCTCCTTCTCTCCTCCTCCTTCCTCTTCCTCCTCCTCCTTCCTCTTCTCCTTCCTCTTCTTCTCTTCTTCTTCCTCCTTGTCTATCTCATCTTGCTCTCCTCCTTCCTCTTCCTCTCCTCCTCTTCTTCCTTGTCCAGCTCCTCTTTCTTCCTTCTTCCTCTTCTCCTTCTTCTTCCTCCTTGTCCAACTCCACTTTCTTCCTTCTTCCTCTTTCTCCTTCTCCTCCTTCTCTTTCTCCTCTTCTTTCTCCTCCTTTCTCTTCCTCATTCTGCTTCTCATCTTTCTCCTCCTCCTTCTCTCCTCCTCCTTCCTCTTCCTCCTCCTCCTTCCTCTTCTCCTTCCTCTTTTCCTTCCTCTTCTTCTCTTCTTCTTCCTTCTTGTCTATCTCATCTTGCCTCCTTCTTCCTCTTCCTCTCCTCCTCCTCTTCTTCCTTGTCCAACTCCACTTTCCTCCTTCTTCCTCTTTCTCCTCCTCCTTCTCTTTCTCCTCTTCTTTCTCCTCCTTTCCCTTCCTCATTCTGCTTCTCATCTTTCTCCTCCTCCTTCTCTCCTCCTCCTTCCTCTTCCTCTTCATTTTCCTCTTCTTCCTCCTCCTTGTCCTTCTCCCCTCTCCTCCTTCCTCTCTCCCTCCTCCTCCTCCTTCCTCTTCCTCTTCTCCTCCTATTTAATCCATATAAAATGCTCAGCAAATGTGTGAGAAGTGTGAGAAACGGTCATAAGTCCCTTTTTTCAATGTCGTAACTTTGGGCAGGCACTAAATGAGTGATTGTAAATCCTAGTCAGAGCTATCTGTAGGGAGATAGCACTGGCTGGGGGATTCTGGGAGTCGAAGTCCACCCATCTTCAAGCTTCCAAGCTTGAGAAACACTTCTATATAGGAAGAAAGCACTTTTGTGTTCTTTTATACAGGTGTTTTGCTACTCAATCCTCTTTGATTCGTTTCTGATCCCATAATCCTCCCGGTTTCAACCTCCAGACGCACTTCGTAAATTCCCAATTTCTACGGTCTCCCAACCACCCTTTTAATGTTTTTCCTGACATACTTTTCTCCCGCAACTGTTTGCTGCACATCCTCATACAGAATCATTGTCGCTTCCTTCAAGGTAAAACCCTTGCAAACAAATTGCCTTCCACCCACGACTTTCTCTCCCTCGCTTGCATATCTTAACATTTACAGGTTAACAGAGTTGGAAGGGACCTTGTGGGTCATCTAGTCCAACCCCATCATTTCTGACAGATGGCAGTCCAATCTCTTCTTGAAATCTTCCAGTGATGAAGCTCCCACAACTTCCAAAGGGAACTTCTGTTCCATGGGTTGATTGCTCTCACGGTCAAAAAAATTTCTCCTTATTTCCAAGTTGAATCTCTCCTGGATCAGTTTCCATCCATGATTCCTTGTCTGGCCTTCGGGTGTTTTGGAAAATAGCTTGACCCCTTCCTCTCTGTGGCAGCCCCTCAAATATCGGAAGATAGCTATCCTGTCTCCCCTGGTCCTTCTCTTCACTAGACTAGCCAGGCCCAGTTCCTGCATCCGTTCGTCGTATGTTTTAGCCTCCAGTTCTCTCGTCATATTGGTTGCTCTCCTCTGCACTAGAGTCTCAACATCTTTTTTTATAGTGTGGTGACCAAAACTGTATCCTCTTTATCCTTGATCTTTAATGTTAACCTATCCATTTCTGCACGTTCTAATATTTTCTTAAATTATGCTTTCATCTGCAGGGGTTCCCTGGCTTTTCCCAATATTGCGCAAATACAATTCCTGCTGCTGTCACGTATAATATTACATATACAACCCCATTGTCATATTTTTCTGATTATACACGTGAATTCTATTGGCTGTTGTCAAGACTTTCTTGGGGTCATGTAAGGGTCATGTTTGTCTGAGCTAAGTTTGGTTGAAGTTTGCCAGGGGTGATGCAACGTCCTTTGGAGATTGTGCAATGTGGTGAGCTCTGTGTTTTAGTGGGTTAATCCTATTATGTCCTGAAGGGTCATGTCTTAATCCCTTCACTGACGGTCTTTTGTTTTGTAGATAGGCTGGCCCAGTCTTTCTCAATGAGCACAAAATATCTGCTGGGGGCTATTAAGGAAGCTGGGGGCTGCTTTCCAAGAGCATGTTTCTCCATTTCTTATCCAGGGAAATATAATATTCTGACTTTTTAATATTTCTCAAAAATATTTCATTCTTCAAGGAGAGGGGTGGGTGCTAACTTTCTATATCACCATTGATGTAACATTTGCAGTTCTTCCCTCTCTTTTCCTCCTTTTGAGATGTTAAAATTTTCAGATCAATAGTCTTCGTGGCGGACTTCCGGTGGCACCACAGGCGTCAGCGGTCACTCCTTTGGGAGCGCTAACCCTGCGATTTCATAAAGCCATCAGAACAGCGATAATCAGCTGTCTAGCAGCTCAGAAACTTTCTCCTCGGGAAAAGAGGCGAAAGAGAGCAGTTGGGTGTGGATAGAGCTCCCCAAGATTCCCAGGAATAGCCCTGGGGCTCGGTGGGTGAGAGCTCCCCAAGCACCTGACAGAACTCTGGATCTGGGACGTTTCTGTTTTAAGCAGAACAAGGCGCCGCGACCACCACTGCAAACTATTTTTTCTACAATATTGGACTTGAGAGCAGGCAAAGCAAATACAGGAGAAACTACAATTGCAAGTATTAAACTTTAACTCTAATCAACTATTACTTCCTTTAACTCTAATCAACTATTACTTCCTCTGAGTCTGAGAGGGGAGAAAGTGCATTTGCTACAAATCGTTTGCGTTCTCAGGCCAACAGTACCAAAGTGCATGCATTAACAGAATAGCAAAAGAAGGGACCTTGGAGGTCTTCTAGTCCACCCCCTGCTCAAGCAGGAAACCTAGTACAGATAGTCCTCAACTTACCACCACAAGAGAGCCCAACATTTTGGTTGTTAAGTGAGACATTGGTTAAGTGAAGAGTTCCCCCCCCCCCATTTTATGACCTTTCTGGCCCCAGCTGTTCAGTGAATCACTGCAGTTGATAAATTAGTAAGCCGATCGTTAAATGAATCCAGCTTCCTTCACTGACTGCTCGTCAGGGCCTACATAGGAGCCAGTTGCCAAGCATCTGAATTTGATCACGTGCTCGTGGGGGAACGTTGCAATGGTCATATGTGCAAGGACCACCTTTTTGAGTGCCGTCGTAACTTCAAACGGTCGCTCAACAAATAGTCCGAGAGTTATCGATGTTCTGCAAAATTAACAGATTAACAGAGTTGGAAGGGACCTTGTAGGTCAGAGCTGGCAGTGGAGTCGGACAGTGAGGAGACTGGGGAGGACCATGGGCCAGTCCTGGAGGCTGGGGAAGGCCCGAACGAGGGCTCTGCGTCGGAGGCAGAGATGGGGCCAGGGTCATCTGGGAGTGATACGCAGACTTGGGAGCCTCCAGAGTCGGACAGCAGAGAGGCAGAGAAACACTGTTCTTAGTGCACACATGCACAGAGCTGCCAGAAGGCAAGAGCAGCTAAAGCAAAAAGGATGACTCGGGAGTAAGGCCAGGAGATGATTGGCCCCTCCCATAAGGCTTAAAAGAGC